>CAUYRH010026197.1:0-60947 GCA_963574655.1 Perodicticus potto
TCCTTTTTTTTTTTTTTTTTTTGAGACAGAGCCTCAAGCTGTCAGCCTGGATAGAGTGCTGTGGCATCACAGCTCACAGCAACCTCCAATTCCTGGACTTGAGCGAGTCTCCTGCCTCCGCCTCCCAAGTAGCTGGGACTACAGGCGCCCGCCACAATGCCCGGCCATTTTTTGGTTGCAGCCGTCATTGTTGTTTGGCGGGCCCAGGCTGGATTCGAACCCGCCAGCTTAGGTGTACATGGCTGGCGCCTTAGCCCGTTGAGCCACAGGCGCCGAGCCGAATAGCCTATTCCTATAGGAGATAAAAACAAATAACCTGGATTATGTCAGCACCATGAATGTTCAATGTTTGTGGAATAAACTAATGAAAGAGAAGGCAGAGATAGGTGGGGAAGAGATTGGGACATTATACTTTAAAATATTTCAAGGTCTGGCAAGGGAAAAAGGCATTACATTTATTCCACATAGCCAAAGGTACAAGTTACAGGGATACCTCTCAACTAAATATAAAGAACAAGTCAAAGACCAAAGGAGTTCCCTTGGGAGGAGACTTGACTGTTTCTGTCACTCTTTATTCCAGTTCAAGTTGGAAGACCTCTAGATGGATATCTTTTTTTTGAGACACAGTTTCAAGGTATATTGCCCTGGGTAGAATGCCATGGCGATATCATAGTTCACAGCAACCTCCAACTCTTGGGCTTATCCGGTACTCTTGCCCCAGTTTTCTTTTCTTTTTTATATTTTTGGTATAGATGGAGTGTCACTCTGGTTCAGGCTGGTCTCGAACAGGCTACTCACCTGCCTCAGCTTCCCAGAATGCTAGGATTACAGGTGTGAGCCTTTGTGCCTAGCCTGCATGGGTATGTTACAGAAGGAATTCCAGTGTGGACCAGAGAGCTGGGCTGCAGTGATAATTATGGTTCCTTCTAACCTTAATGTTAGGATTAGCACTTAGAGAGGCAGAGGCGGGTGGATCCCTTAAGCTAGGGAGTTTAAGACTAGGCTCAGCAAGAGTAAAACCCTGTCTCTACTAAAAATAGAAAAGTTAGGGCGGTGCCTCTGCCTCAAAGGAGTAGGCTGCCAGCCCCATATGCCAGAGGTGGCAGGTTCAAACCCAGCCCCGGCCAAAAACTGCAAAAAAATAAAAATAAAAATAGAAAAATTAGATGGGAGTTGTGGCAGGTGCCTATAGTCCCAGATACTTGGGTGGCTGAGGTAAGAGGACTGCTTGAGCCCAGGAGTTTGAGGTTGCTATGAGCTATGATGCCATGGTGTTCAACCCCAGAGTGACAGAGTGAGACTGTCTCAAAATTTAAAAAAAAAAAAAATTCTGTAAATGTCTACCTAACGAAGATGACAACCACAATGATAAAACAAGCAGTTTATCGGCAGTGAAGTCTACTAAATGGATAAAGAACTTGATGGCATAAAGATTCACCTCTCGGCCATGTTCATGAATAAATTAGAACTGAGGGCTCGGTGCCTGTGGCTCAGCGGGCTAAGGCGCCAGCCACGTACACCTGAGCTGGCGGGTTCGAATCCAGCCCGGGCCCGCCAAACAACAATGACACTGCAACCAAAAAATGGCTGAGCATTGTGGCGGGCGCCTGTAGTCCCAGCTACTTGGGAGGCGGAGGCAAGAGACTGGCTTAAGCCCAAGAATTGGAGGTTGCTGTGAGCTGTGATGCCACAGCACTTTATCCAGGGTGACAGCTTGAGGCTCTGTCTCAAAAAAAAAAAGAACTGAGTCTAAAAGGAAGTACATCTCTTTTCCCATTTTCTGGCAATTAAGATAGGAGTACTTGTGCAATTGAAAGTAAACGTTTCTAAAAGAAACCAAATACATACACAATTTTCTTTGGTAATTCCCGGTGTATCATAAAACCAGTGGGCATCTCTCACATCTTGTGCAGTCAATTCTATTTGTTTGGCGGGTTTAGGTTCAACTGTGACAGGTTCATTTTCCATGTCAAAGGCAAGCGAATCAGCATCAAATTCAAAGGCAGCTTCATCCTTCTGTTCTTCTGAATACAAGAATGTTCTTCCAACTCTTCCTAGAACAAGTTACATTAAGGTCATTCGTCATTCTTTTTTATGAGACAGAGCCTCAATCTGTCGCCCTGGGTAGAGTGCTGTGGCATCACAGCTCACAGCAACCTCCAACTCTCCTGCCTCCACCTCCCAAGTAGCTGGGACTACAGGTGGCTATTTTTTTGGCTGCAGCCGTCATTGTTTGGTGGGCCCGGGCTGGATTCGAACCCACCAGCTCAGGTGTATCGAACCATTAGTCATTCTTTTAATGCTTTTGACTACAGACATAAATTACATGTTTGTCTCCAACAAGTTACTAACTACAATGTATGGAAGTGATGCTACAATGATATTTTGTTTTCCTCAAAGGCAGTGGGAACCAGACTCTTGCACTGATTAAATATGTGGCTGGCTGTGTACGTTCAATTCATTCATTCATTTATTTAGTAGCGATAAGAGTCTTCCTAGGCTCGGCGCCTGTGGCTCAGCGGGCTAAGGCGCCAGCCACGTACACCTGAGCTGGCGGGTTCAAATCCAGTCCGGGCCTGCCAAACAACAATGACGGCTGCAACCAAAAAAAAAAAAAAAAATGGCCGGGCGTTGTGGCGGGCGCCTGCAGTCCCAGCTACTTGGGAGGCAGAGGCAAGAGATTCGCTTTGAGCCCAGGAGTTGGAGGTTGCTGTGAGCTGTGATGCCACGGCACTCTATCCAGGGTGACAGCTTGAGGCTCTGTCTCAAAAAAAAAAAAAAGTCTTCCTAAATTGCTCAGGCTGGTCTTGAACTCCTGGCCTCGGCCTCCCAAAGTTCTGGGATTAAAGGTGTGAGCCACTATGCTTGACCTATTTAATTTTTTAGAGAGAGGGTCTCTCTCTGTCACTCAGGCTGAAGTGCAGTGGCCTGATCATACCTCACTGCAGGATGGAACTCTGCGGTCATGGGGTCCTTCTCAGCCTCCCGAATAGTGGAGACTACGGGCAGCTGACGATATAAGCACACACCATTACACCTGGCAGTCTGTGTATATTGGGGAGAAGGAGATGTTGGAAATCAAACTGTTGTTAGTAAAGGAAAGCTAAAGGGATATTCCAAGAAGGGGATAACCTAATTTGAAGCTGCTGCCTGGTGTCAGTAATCTTTACCTTCTGGACTGGTATGGGTTTCCAGACAGTAGCCTTATCTACAAAGGGCCTCTTTGTTCCGGAAAGAGGAAGGTAGTCTCTCCCCACAGAAACTGGTTAGCCTCAGAGAGCTGTATTTCAGGTCGTCGAACAAAGCATTTTAGCGTAGGACCAACAAGGGTTCTCCTACAGAATGCTTACCTACTACATAGCCATGCTTTTTCAAGACATTAAGTTGATGTTGTTCTTCCTCACTAAGATCTTCTTCAGCTTTAGCTGCATCTTTTTTAAGTCTTTTGTGCCTTTCAAACATTCTATAAGGAGTTGGGTTGCAAATAGGAAACTTGAGAAGGTTTAACGTAGTTCCTGAAATACAAAAGAATAAACATTCTTTTAGAAAAGGAAAGAAACACTTTTGAGGATTTATACTGTGTTGGGTACTGTGATAAAGTAAGTTATTCCTACCACTTTATAAACAAGAGAATAGTTTCAGAGACTGGCTCATAGGCTAATCCAGAATTTGCATTCGAAAATTCGTAGGCCTTATTTCCTTGCATTTTTACCACACTACTATCCAGTATAAAAGCAATTCTTGTGTATAATTCAACCAAAGTTCAAGACAGAGAACAGTTGACCAAAGCTAAACTGTGGTTTCAAAACAAAGGGGACTGTTTCATCAGCTTAAATTCAAATCATAGAAGGACCCATTTTCCTATTACAGAAGTTTCTTGAAGTCACAAGATTGACATTTCTTCTGCACAAAGCTACATGTAATATTGCATTAATAAGTTATTCAAATATTATTCATGTATAGTATATACTGGTCTCATACAAATAAACGCAAGATGTGAAGAGTAAGGTTGATGGGTTTGACAGGTACAGGGAAGTTCAGAGAGTAAAAAGGAAACATGACTTTCTGGATAAACATACAAAGTAGTAAGCTACAAGGGAAATCCACAGAGCAGGAACTTTGCTTTGTTTCTTGCAGTATCTCCAGTGTCTAGACACTGTAACATAGAAGCGCTCCGTAAATACATGTTAGAAAATTACTAATAGCAATGTTGGTATTTCTGATATATCCATAGAATTTTTTTTTTTCCCCAAGTAGTAAGCTGACACAAGTGTGACCCAAGTACGTGCCTGGGCCACGACCAGATGTCCGACTAGCCTCCTAAGGCTCACCTGGCCAAGAGGAGATGGTGGCCCGGTCGACGGCCTCGGCGCCCTTGGCGGTGCAGTAATCGGACTTCAGCAGCGTGTTAAAGAGAGTGGACTTGCCAGTGTTTGTGGCTCCCACCAGGTAGACATCTCCACGGTAGCGCCAGGAGCGCTGAAGTGCCGAGATCAACTCTTCGATTCCGTAGCCAGTCTTGGCGCTGATCAGACGCACGTCCCGGACCACCGTGCGCGACCTGTCCCACCGATTCCAATTCTCTCTGTCCTGTGGCCCGGCCGGGCTAGGGAGCTGTGGTCCTCGGTGGCCAGGGACCAGCAAAAGTCCGGCGCGGGCACAGTCGTCCCACAGCCGCTCCCGGAGCCGCTGCCGGTAGTCGGGGGCATCCTGGGGCAGCAGGTCCACTTTGTTCCCCAGCACGATCAGCTGCTTGGGGCCTACCAGTGCCGGCAGGTCGGGCAGCAGCGCGTCGGGCAGGTCGAGCAGGTCCACCATGTAGAGCACCAGGGCGGGCCCGGGCCGCCGCAGCGCGGTGCTCACCAGCTCCAAGTACTGCTCGCGGCTCACCTGCAGGCGCAGGGCGCGCTGGTGGTGCACCAGCAGCCAGCAGCGCTGGCACACGGTCCGCGCCAGCCCGCCGCCCGCCTGCGCCGCGCGGAGGAACTTCTCGCTGGGCAGGTAGCCGGGCACGCCGGGGTCCTGGCAGTGCAGCTCTGCCCCGCAACCCGAGCAGTGCTGGCCGCTGGGCGGCACCGTCGGGTCCGGGTGCCCCACGACAGGGTGCGCCGGGCGGCCGACCCGTGGCTTCTGCTTCCGCCTCGGTGGCTCCTTCTGCTGCTGCAGCTGCTCCAGCAGCTCTTTCGGGCTGGGCGCGGGCTCAGGCTCCAGGACGTACTCGGGGAACAGAAAACGCTCCTGCAAGTGAGGGCTTCCTCCGTAACTCTCAGCCTCCGTGAGGCCAGCAGGCGGCTCGCGTTCCAGGTCCGACGGGGGCTCGGAGGAACGGGCGGCCGCGCTTCGCCTCCCCAGGAACGTCTCCCGGAGGCCATGGCGCCCTGCAGTGGGAGCGGATCGCCGCAGGAAGGGACTCAGCAGCGTGCGCGCCAGGCGTGCAGACAGCATGGGGAGCGCGGCTCCGGGCCCGAGGCGCGCGTTAAACCCGGAGGCGAAAGTCACTCACCCGCCGCACTCGCGCTCACCTCCCTTCAGTTCTCGCGATGAAAACTGTAAGGCCGAAAATCCACTAAAAGCTGCACGGCAGAAACCAAGGACCTCGACTGAGCTAGATGGGCTGAGCAGAGTAGCGAGTGCTTCGGTTTGTGTGGGCTCCTTCAACGCGCCAGCGCTGGAATAAGCAGCCCTTAAAATCTTACTTCTAAAAACGTAGTGTTTTTTCCAGTTTTTAGAAATGCAAAAGAAGTCCATCGAACGTCGCTGATTCATGGTCTGGACTAAAACCTCATATTAAGATTTTTCAGGTGGCTCGGCACCTGTGGCTCAGCGGGCTAAGGCGCCAGCCACGTACACCTGAGCTGGCAGGTTCGAATCCACCCTGGGCCCGCCAAACAACAATGACGGCTGCAGCCAAAAAATGGCTGGGCGTTGTGGCGGGCGCCTGCAGTCGCAGCTACTTGGGAGGCGAAGACAGGAGACTCGCTTGAGCCCAGGAATCAGAGGTTGCTGTGAGCTGTGATGCCACAGCACTCTACCCAGGGTGACAGCTTGAGGCTCTGTCTCAAAAAAAAAAAAAAAAGATTTTCAGGTGTCATTACTTATGCAGGAACATTGAAAAAAATACTACACAAAAACTTTCACCCGCTGGAAACGCTCTTCAGGTTGCAGGAGCTGGCAGCAATTGGCCGCGGCACTCAATTTGCGCGTGCGCAACTAACCCCGGCTCTGCTTTACGCCCTACACTTTGCGCAGGCGCAGATACTACCTTGGTTGCTTTGCGGGCGGCCTGCGGAGTGCCACGCACGGCATTCTGGGAACGCCGGAGGCGGAAACTACTTGGGCTCTTTCTCTGGGCGCCGGTGTTTCGTTCACGCTTTTCTGTCTTCGTGACTTTCCGAGTTAGGAGCTTGGGAACCGTTTGCCAATATGTATGACGCGGATGAGGGTAGGTACCCGCTCACAGCACGCGCGGCGGCGACCCGTTTGCGCAGGGAGGCGTGGGAAGCTGGACGGGTGGGGAATCGGCGGCCTTCCCCGCGCCGGCCTCGGGAGTCCCCGGTCTCCGTCCACACTTATCCCGGGCTGGGAGCGAAGCTGGATGGCGAGAGCTGGAGGCGCTGGGAACCGGGAATGTCGCCTTGATGTGCCCAGTTAGGCCGATGTTTGCTTTGTCCGCCGTCGTGTTGCTTTAAATCATACCGCATTCACGCAGCGAACCAGCGTGCAAAACCGTACGACAGTTTGCATTGTTTGGCTTTATCTGAAGCAGAAGGCCACTTTTTAAAATTTCCTTTAAGGCCTCAGTTAGTCGTTGTATTTATTTTTATTTATTTATATTCATTTGTTTTTTTTTTTTGAGACAGAGACTCAAGCTGTCACCCTGGATAGAGTGCTGTTGCATCACAGCTCACAGCAACCTCCAATTCCCAGGCTCAAGCGAGTCTCCTGCCTCCGCCTCCCAAGTAGCTGGGACTGCAGGCGCCCGCCACAATGCCCAGACATTTTTTGGTTGCAGCCGTCGTTGTTTGGCGGGCCCGGGCTGGATTCGAACCCGCCAGCTCAGGTGTACGTGGCTGGCGCTTTAGCCCGTTGAGCCACAGGCGCCGAGCCTAGACAGTGTTTTTTTATGTTGCCCACACTGAGTGCAGTGGCTAATCATAGGTGCAATCACGACACACCACAGCCTCAAATTCCTAGGCTCAAGCAATCCTCCTACTTCAGTCTCCTGTGTACCTGGACTACAGGCACGTCTTACACACGTGGCTCCCAACAGGGAGAGTATTAGAAAAGATTATAAATAAATCTCATTGCCCACAATAACAAAAAATTCCTAAATAAAACTGAATTAATTATAATATAAAATTAAGTATCACAGGAATATAGGAATATTTCAGTATCAGAATTTCTATTTGTGTTTGTAGATCATCTTAAAAAATCAAAAGAGAACAATCATTTGAAATATAAAAAAAGATAAAATATTTGATGAAATATGATATCTATCAAAATTTATAATGAAATTTCAGAATTCCCATTCAGATCAGGAATAAAACAGGGAGGCGGAGGCCCCATCTTGCTCTACTAACACCGTAATGGAAATTCCAGCCAACATAAAACAAGACAAAAAAAAAAAAAAAAAAAGTACAAAAAAACGGAAATGTAAAGACCCGCTTGTCTACCCTCAAAATTGTCCTTATTCATAGATGAAGTAAATATCTACACAGGAAATCCAAGAGAATCTATAACCTTCCTAATGCCGTGACCTAATACAGTTCCTCATGTTGTGGTGATCCCCAACCATAAAATTATTTTCGTTGCTATTTCATAACTGTGATTTTGCTACTGTTATGAATTGTAATGTAAATATCTGATATGCAGGATGGTCTTAGGCGACCCTGTGACCCCCAGAAGGGTCGCGACCCACAGGTTGAGAACTGCTGATCTATAAACATTTAGAGCTAATTCACCCTTTAGAGTTTGTATTTAACAAAGTGAATGGACACAAGATCAATATATTAAAATCTGTAAGCATTCTTCTACACACTAAAGGTCAAATTAGAAAATTTAAAAATCATCTACATTTAAGGCTACTGCGTATACACTGTACAGGGTTCTCACTGTGGGAGAGGCAGATACAACACGGACTGGCGGAAGCGAGAGGTTGTACTCAAGGATTATGTAATAACGTTATAGACCTTCTACCTCCACCAGCTGAAAGGGCCTAGAACAACGATCTGTGGCAATAAGCACAACTAATGTCTAGATCTTGGTTTCTGGGTAGTGAAAAAGGGTTCCTTGGAAAAACCACATACTCCAGGGCTCAAACAGATAAAGTTCAAGAGGATCCTGGATTTATCTTGTTGAAAATAAGAAAGGGGTAGAATAAAGAGAACGTGGCAAAACCCAGTGAAGCAGTCTGAAAGGTCCTCAAGAACCAAACGACAACTTGAGCACCAAAAAAGAATAAAAGCAAATTCAATAACCCAGGTTGGGCTTGGCACCCATAGCTCAGTAGTTAGGGTGCTGCCCATATACATTGAGGCAGGAAGTTGGAATCCAGCCCAGGCCTGCTAAACAACAATGACAACTACAACCAAAAAAAATAGCCGGCGTTGTGGTGGGCACCTGTAGTCCCAGCTACTTGGGAGGCTGAGGCAAGAGAAATACTTAAGCCCAAGAGTTTGAGATTGCTGTGAGCTAGGACGCTACAGCACCTACCAAGGGTAACAAAGGGAGAATCTGCCTCAAAAAAAAGAAGAATCTAGGTTGATTTTTAAAAATATTTAACAAAATAAGAAATGAGGGCAGAGAGAGAAAGTCTCTTTAAATCAGACTGTCAATTAATAAATGTAAAAGAAATGATAGAAGAAGTCACTTTTGCAAATTATCTTAATGGATTCAGCAAAGAATTATCAACAGATGGGAAAACTATTGAGCTAGGCTGGGCGCAGTGGCTCACACCTATAGTCCTAGCACTTTGGGAGGCTAAGATGGGTGCACTGCCTGAGCTCAGGAGTTGGAGATCAACCTGAGCAAGAGCAAGACCCTGTCTCTAAAAATAGCTGGGCATAGTTCCTGTGGTCCCAGCTATTCGAAAGGTTGAAGCCAGATGATCTCTTGAGCCCAAGAATTTGAGGTTGCTGTGAGTTATGACAACATAGCACTCTACCGAGGGCAAAATAGTGAGACTCTGTCTCAAAAAATCCCCAAAAAATCAACAAAAAGAAAAGCTATTGAGTGAATGTTTATTGGGAAACAGAACTCTTAACAGTCTCAAAGTATTTCCATATAGATTAGTTTTTTACAAAGGAGAAAAACTGGTAGTCCAGGCGCGGTGGCTCATGCCTGCAATCACAGTACTCTGGGAGGCTGAGGTGGGCGGATTGCTTGAGCTCACGAGTTCCAGTCCAGCCTGAGCAAGAGTGAGACCCCATCTCTAAAAATAGCTGAGTGCTGTGGTGGGCACCTGTATCCCAGCTACTTGGGAGGGTGATGCAAGAGCATTGCTTGAGCCCAAGACTTTGAAGTTGCTATGAGCTATGACGCCATGGCACTCAACCCTAGGGTGACTGAGTGAGACTCTGTCTCAAAACAACAACAACAAAAAAACTGGTAAATATCACCTTCTAAATAATTACCACAACCAACAGTGGTACAAAAAAACAGCATGAGCTCTCTGATGTAACAGTGAGAAGAACTATTAATGTGAGCGGTAGTCCCTCTAAAAATGTATAACCAGGCTCTCAGCACCTGTGGCTCAATGGGCTAAGGCGCCAGCCACGTACACCTGAGCTGGTAGGTTTGAATCCAGCCCGGGCCCACCAAACAGCAATGACGGCTGCAACCAAAAAATAGCTGGGCGTTGTGGCAGGTGCCTGGAGTCCCAGCTACTTGGGAGGCGGAGGCAGGAGACTCGCTTGAGCCCAGGAATTAGAGGTCGCTGTGAGCTGTGATGCCACAGCACTCTATCCAGGGTGACAGCTTGAGGCTCTGTCTCAAAAATAAAATAAAATAAAATAAAAATGTATAACCTGAATCTAATTATGAGGAGACCAATGTGACAAAACCAACTTGAAAGATTATTTTTTTTAAATCTGGCCTATATATACCCTTTGAAAAGACCATTATGTGAAGGAAAATGAAAAGCTAAAGAATCATTTTAGATATCTGCACTGTGATTAAGTTAGGGGAATGTCTTTGTTCTTAGGAGTTACACATAGAGGTACTTTTGGATAAAAGCCCCAATGTTGCAACCCTTACTCTTAAAATGGCTCAAAAAAAAAAAAAATTAAAATGAAACAATGGATAGTAGAACAGTCATCAAAAGAAGAATGCCTTAATAAAAATACTTTTCCGTACCACTACAAAAGAAATTACACAAAGGGGGAATATCTGAAAATATGATTTAATAAACATATGCCATTATTTGTAGGACTTTTTTTATTTTTTATTTATTTTATTTTATTTTATTTTTTTGAGACAGAAGTCTTATTGTTGCCCTCGGTAGAGTGCTATGGCATGACAGTTCACAGCAACCTCCAATTCTTAGGCTTAAGTGATTTCTCTTACCTCAGCCTCCTGAGTAGCTGGGACCACAGGCGCCCTCCACAATGTCTGCCTATTTTTTTGTTGCAGTTGCCACGGCTGTTTTAGCTGGCTGGGGCTGGGTTTGAACCCGCCACCCTTGGTATATGCGGCCGGCGCCCTACCCACTGAGCCACAGGCACTGCCCAGGACATTTGTTTTATTGAAAAAGAAAAACAGTTAATGACACAATGGGGCAGAGTAAACAGCACATTGCCTTCTACCTGTTGTCACTTCGAGTTTCCATGGCCACAGGATTTGGAGAGGCTCGATGTCCAGATATGGGAATCAGGCTACTGCGCTCCGCGGGGTAATCAGGCTGGATCCGAGGAGAAGTGTGTGTGATTTGCTGAGGCACCACCTTAGCTGCAAACAGTGAAATCCAATCACATGAGCATTCATACATCTTACTAGCATGCCATAACATTCTTGGCTAGCAGCAATATTGTGAATGCAAACAATTAAAAAAAAAAACTGGAATTTTAGGTTTAATCAAAATAAAAAATGGAAAATGAGCATATGTGTATAAGGTTCAAATGAATTATTTCAATCCAATCATACAGATACAATCCTACGGTTATTTGTTAAAGCAGAGTTCAATATTAATATTTTAAGGAATCACCAACCAGGCCCTTTTCTTTCTTCCTGGCTTCTTGGAGATTTTTTTTTTCTTTTTTTGAGACACAGCCTCAAGCTGTCAACCTGGGTAACATCACAGCTCACAGCAACCTCCAACTCCTGGGCTTACGCGACTCTCTTGCCTCAGCCTCTCAAGTGGCTGGGACTACAGGCACCTGCCACAATGCCCGGCTATTTTTTGGTTGTAGCTGTCATTGTTGTTTGGCAGGCCCGGGCTGGATTCGAACTCGCCAGCTCTGGTGTTTGTAGCTGGTGCCTTAGCCGCTGGAGCTACAGGGACCAAGCCGAGATCTTTTTTTTTTTTTTTTTTTTTGTAGAGACAGAGTCTCACTTTGTCACCCTTGGTGGAATGCCGTGGCGTCACACAGCTCACAGTAGCCTCCAACTCCTGGGCTTAGGGGATTCTCTTGCCTCAGCTTCCCAAGTAGCTGGGACCACAGGCACCCGCCACAACACCCGGCTATTTTTGTTTTTTTTAATAGTTCGGCCGAGGCTAGGTTTGAACCCGCCACCTTCGATATATGGGGCTGGCGCCCTACTTGATGAGCCACAGGCGCCTCCCCGAGATTTTTTTTTTTTTGAGACAGAGCCTCAAGCCGTCCTCCTGGATAGAGTGCTATGACATCACAGCTCACAGCAACCTCCAACTCCTGGGCTCAAGCGAGTCTCCTGCCTCCATCTCCCAAGTAGCTGGGACTACAGGCACCTGCCACAATGCCCGGCCATTTTTTGGTTGCAGCCATCATTGTTGTTTGGCAGGCCCAGGCTGGATTCGAACCCGCCAGCTCAGGTGTATGTGGCTGGCACCTTAGCCTGTTGAGCCACAGGCGCTGAGCCCGAGATCTTTTTTTTTAAAAGAAAAAATTGCTGGGCCAGGTGCCGTGGCTCACGCCCGTAATCCTAACACTCTGAGAGGCTGAGAAAGGTGGACTGCTTGAGTTCAGGAATCTGAGACCAGTCTGAGCAAAAGTAAGACTTGTCTCTAAAAATAGCTGGGCATGATGGCACATACTTGTAGACCCTACTTTCTAAATATGATCATCAATAATTCTTTTATTTATTTATTTATTTTTGGAAACAGGGTCTTGCTCCATTGCCTGGGCTGGAGTACAAGTGGCATCATCATAGTTCACTGCACCCTCCAAGTCCTGGGGTCAAGTGCTTCAGCCTGCTGCGTAGATGGGACTACAAATGTGTACCACCTAATTTTTCTATTTTTGTAGAAACAGGATCTTGCTATGTTTCTTAGGCTGCTCTTGAACTCTTATCCTCAAGAGATCCTTCTATCTCAGCCTCCTAAAGTGTTAGGATTATAGAAGTGAGCAACCACACCCAGCCTTTCTATAATTCATGTGTAGGGCAGGCCATGGAGAGAATAAAGATAGTATTCTATTGGAAATGAATATTCATTAGAGGCAAAAACTTTATGCTTTATTGGGTTTTTTTTCTCTAACCCAACTTATTCCGATTAATAACAGTGGCTGAATTCAAAATTTAATCTCACCTTGAAAAACCAATTTGAAAGAAGCCACTTAGGTAAATTTAATATAACTCCTATACTCTGGGCTCGGCGCCTGTGGCTCAATGGGCTAAGGCGCCAGCCACGTACACCTGAGCTGGCGGGTTCGAATCCAGCCTGGGCTGCCAAACAACAATGACGGCTGCAACCAAAAAATGGCCGGGCGTTGTGGTGGGCGCTTGTAGTCCCAGCTTCTTGGGAGGCGGAGGCAGGAGACTCGCTTGAGCCCAAGAATTGGAGGTTGCTGTGAGCTGTGATGCCACGGCACCCTACCCAGGGTGACAGCTTGAGGCTCTGTCTAAAAAAAAAAAAAAAATATATATATATATATATATAAAACTCCTATACTCCAACTTGAAAATCAATGCTCTAGGGTTCTATCCTATTAGGATTTAACAAAGAAATATTTGGGTAAGTATATAAGACATAAACAAAACCAGTGCAAAAATCTGATAGAACTGAGGAATGAACATACTCATGTCTCTGGGTACTGTTAGCGATTATCTTAGAAAGATAGGGGAACACTAATAAAAACCAACCTTCAAAGGTTGAGGAGATTCAGGAGGAAACAAGACAGTCCCTCTAGAGAAGAACACCCCTATTTACTGGTCTAATTTTCAATATAGAGACCCTAGTGAGGTTCCTGACTATAAAAGGTAAGAGAATGGGTTTGGCTCTATCATGACAGCATTGAAGGCAGTTAATGACACTGCTGGGTAGAGACAGAAAGTGGTCTGAAATGACGATATGAACAGTCCACTATCTTTCCCAACAAACGTGCAATAATGTTAAGAACAATGCATATACAAACAAAACGAACTTTTTATCAAAAAAGTGAACTGAACTGAGAAAGGTAACAGAAGCTTGGTTTTTCCTGTGGCAAGTAACAGAGAAGTAACACAAGAAAGACGAGCAGCAATGCCCTGTCTGCAAAAGCCTCTGTGGAGCGGAGCACTTACTTCAGGGCTGTGTGGCCTGGTCACTTTGAGGAGGAGCAGGACTTCTGGCTCCTACCATTATTTCAGGAAAAGTGTCCCTAGAGTTTGCTGAGGGGGCTGGGAACCTGCAGCCATCTCACGTGTGTAGGAAGGGAAGAAGAGAACCCGCAGGTAGGGAAGCCACACCTCTATGTCTGGTCACCACATTTCTCTTTTTTTTTTTTTTTTGAGTCAGAGCCTCAAGCTGTCGCCCTGGGTAGAGTGCTGTGGCGTCACAGCTCACAGCAACCTCCAATTCCTGGGCTCAAGCAAGTCCCCTGCCTCCGCCTCCCAAGCAGCTGGGACCACAGGCGCCCGCCACAACGCCCGGCCATTTTTTTTTTTGGTTGCAGCCGTCATTGTTGCTTGGCGGGCCCAGCCTGGATTCGAACCCGCCAGCTCAGGTGTATGTGGCTGGCACCTTAGCCCATTGAGCCACAGGCGCCGAGCCATGGTCACCACATTTCTCAAACCTACAGAAAGTAGCCTTAAGTACACTATGTTAAAAATCTGGCAGCTGTCTCACATTTTTGAGAGTGACATGCTCATCAAGGCAGAGGCAACATTAGAAACAAAAACCTCTGCCTGGTGGGTCTGGGAGCTGCAGCGGTGAGATATCAACCCCTCGCGCTGGGGTTAGCAACCTACAGCCTACAGGCCAAACCAGTCTGCTGCCTGTTTCTGTGTGGCCCAGGAGCTAAGAGTCGGTTTATACTTTTAAATGGTTGTGGGTGGGGGAAAAAAGGGCAACTCATTCAGGACTCATGAAAATGATATGAAATTCAAATTTCTCTGTCTATAAGTAAAGCCTCATTGGCACACAGCCACACACCCATTTGTTTACATATTGTCCACAGCTCCTTTCAAAATATAAAAGCAGAGTTGTGTAGACCTATGTGGCCTACAAAGCCTAAAATATTTAAATCTATCTGGTCTTACAGAAAACGTTTGCCAATCTTTGCTCTTGATGACTTAAGCTTACAGTCAAAGTATGCACACACATAAAATGATAAAATGGCAATGAAGTACCACAGGGGAGCACTCAGATGAGAACCGGGGCACTAACCCGAGTTCTAATGTTCTTCCCACTATTATGTCACCAAGAGATTTTTCCTGAATAATCTATTTTTTTTTTTTTTTGAGACAGAATCTCACTCTGTCACCCAGGCTAGAGTGCCATAGCAGCAGCTTACTTCACAGCAATCTCAAACTGCCGGGTTCAAGTGATCCTCCCACCTCAGCCTCCTAAGTAGCTGGGACTATAGGCACCACCATAACCCCCAGCTAATTTTTGTATTTTTAGCAGACATGGGCTCTCACTCTTGCTCAGTCTGGTCTCCAACTCCTGAGCCCAAGCAATCTACTCACCTCAGTCTCCCAGAGTACTGGGATTATAAGCGTGAGCCACTGCACCCAGCCTCTGAACAATCTATTAAAATGTATAAATTTACCTCATTCCAGACCATTGGTTTTCTAGCTTTCCTGTTCTTGTTTATGTCAGTAATGTTAACTTATTTCTATAAAAGGTACACATAGAAAAAGTAAAGTCTGATGAGTAAGGAAATCAAAACTAGAGTTAAAGTTTACTTTGAATACTCAGAGATTGTTGTCCTCTTTTATTCCCTATTATTCATGCCAAATCTATATGATAAATAATATTAAAAGCTGCATTCAGTGTTCCTTTGAAAATCAACAACAAAAAACCCCCCAATTCTAGTCATCCATGTGGAGGCCTGGTCAGTGACTAAAACATTCTTGTCAACTTGGGTCTGAAGGCTGTATGACACTCACCAACCGGGATGTTTGAGGTGGTCACAGCAGTAGCATGGGATGAATGGGAGGGCATCGTCATGGTAACAATTGTACTCGTGGGAGCTTGTGTGTGTGACACAGACCCTGAAATGGGGAAAAAAGGAAATTCTTATAAATGGCTTCTCTATATGCTACAGATTCTCAAAAACCAGGGGAAAACTCTGTTTCTCTTACAGCCTATTTGTTTTTCTCTGACTGAGGTGAGAAATGAAGATTAATTTAGCCTTTATACCTCCTTTTTCTCCAGCAGGAAAAGGAGCCATGGTGCAGACTTACCAGCTGTGGTTGCTGAAGGAATGGTGTTGGTTGCCAGAATAGGTGCTACTGTCGCTGCAGCCACTGGTGTGCCGGTACTGAAGATAGTTTTCTGTGGAGAATCCCACAACAGAGTCATAAAGTACATTTCCCACTCCAGTCTAACAGCAATCACTGCCTTCAGTACTTCTACATGCTTAGCAAGTTCTGCACAATTCTGGTTCTAACCCCACAAAGAACACAGATGGCTTTTCGCCTCTCATTTTACCTGAGCCACCGTATGAAGCTGCTGTTTTGGTGTCCCTAATGCAGGGTGAGATGGCAGGGTGATTCTTGTTGTTACATCTCGTGACTGGGCAGGACGCTGAATACTAATTGCTGCAGATGGTGGATGCTGGATAGACAAAGTTGGCCTACTGAAAAGATAACAAAGACATTATGATTTATAACTTGTCCACAGACACAATGCAGGCAGTCAAGGACGTTTATTATCTTGTTGCTAGATTACAGCCATGCAAGCCGTATATTTTTATAAGTCTGTAAAGTCTCAGTTAAGCCAACAATTGGTCTTTAATCTCACTAATGAAGAAAATGGCCCAGTGAGTTTCTCTCTTGAAACTGCCTAAAGTTTCATTTTATAAGGTATCAATTTGTACTACAAACTGAAAAAATTAATCCTTAGTTGTTCTCGGTATCCTTTTTTTTTGGTAGAGACAGAGTCTCACTTTATCGCCCTCAGTAGAGTGCCGTGGCGTCACACTGCTCACAGCAACCTCCAACTCCTGGGCTTAGGCGATTCTCTTGCCTCAGCCTCCTGAGTAGCTGGGACTATAGGCGCCTGCCATAATGCCCGGCTATTTTTCTGTTTTGCAGTTCAGCCGAGGCTGGGTTTGAACCCACCACCTTCAGCATATGGGGCCGGCACCTAGCTCGCTGAGCCACAGGTGCCGCCCTGTTCTCAGTATCCTTAACATAATCCACACTCCATAACAATCCTGAGAAGGCATTATTACAACAATTGCATTTCACTCTGAAAAAATCTGAAGATATACAATAAGGTTCTTACATTGTAATTTTCATAAATTTCCTGAGGGAAAATTACAGAAAACCTTGATCAATAACAGCTTCATTTGTGATCCTTGAAGCACCAGCTTTCCCCCAATGTTATTATCATTCCTTATCAGATAGAAGAATTCTCTTCAGGCTGGTCACCCATCACTCAGTGGTTAGGGTGCCGGCCACATACACCGAGGCTGGTGGTTTTGACACTGACCCAGGCCTGCTAAACAACAATAACAACTACAATAAAAAAATAGCCAGGTGTTGTGGTAGGCACCTGTAGTCCCAGGTAGTTGGGAGGCTGAGGCAAGAGAATCGCTTAAGCCTAAGAGTTTGAGGTTGCTGTGAGCTGTGACACCACGGTATTCTACTGAGGGCGACATAGTGAGACTCTGACTCAAAAAAAAAGAAAACAAAGCAAAAGAAGAAGAATGCTCTTCAAATGATAAAGTTACACAGGTAGGACTGGTTAATGATTCACAGGGATATCAATCCAGGATGTCAAATAAATTGTAGCAAGCTAGTGAAAATACATTAAGGGCAAAAAAACTTGATGTAATAACAAAGTTGGCTTTTCAAATCAGAGGCAGGAAAATAATCTACTTAATAATGGTGTTGAGAAGACTATGCAACCATTTGGAAAAAATCAAATTGGATCCATACTGCACATAGTACACTAAATAAACACTAAAGTGATCAAAGATTTAGGTAACTAAAATGTATATGAAGAAAAGATGGGGAAATTCTCTTATAACCTTGGAGTGGAGGAGAACTTTCTATTTTAAAATCCAAAAGCTATGAAAGAGAAGGCTGATATATTTGACTATGTGAACAAATAAATCTATACTATAAGTAAATTCATATGGTAAGTAAATTCAAAAGACTCAAAGACAAAAGTATAATTTTCCTACTTTGCTAAGAACTAGAAATTGAGAAAATGATAGCCCAATAAAAACTAGGCAAAGGTAATGAACACACAAATGGTCCCTTAACAAAACAAAAAGGTGCTTTGTGCTTGCTTTAGCAGCACATATCCTAAAACTCAAACGATATGCAGAAGACTGGCAGGGCCCCTATGTGAGGATGACACGCAAATTCACAGAGCGTTCTATATATTTATGTTTAAGAAAATGACAAGAAAAGATGCTCACCCTCACTCTTAAGAAGAGAAATGCAATTTAAGATACATTGAGATATTATTCACCTATCAGACTGAAAAAAATCTGGAGGAAGTATAAACTGGTATAAACCCTAAAGCAGGTGATTAGATGGTAGATGTCAAAATTACAATTGAACATCCCCTTTGATCACCACAGGGAAAAGACTCTTCACATATTCTTGGACACATGCACAACAACAAAAGTATCAGGTTATACACTGTGATATTTTCTCTGATAGTACGGACTAGGAACAACCTCAAGTCTACTCATACAATATACTGCTATATTCCCACTAAAAGAGCAATGAAACAATGTGCTATATTTTATTTACTTGTTTTTTGCAGCTAGATAATCAGTATCAATATATGTTGCTGTATTAAAAAAAGAGAAATATATAAACTATTCTTTTAGGCACAAAGGATAAGAGAACTATATCTGAATTTGACTATATTCACATAAAGAAATGCTACAAGTATAGTCTAAATTTCTTAGCCAGGTTACCTTTGAAAGGCAATGTGGCCTTGTAGATGAGGTACAGAGGAGTGTACTCCCTATTGTAAGCATTTTCATGCTTTTATATTTTGGAACCATGTAGCTATAAATTAGGAAGAAAAAAACATGGTAAACTGAGCTGTAAGGTGACAACTTGATAGGGACGGTGTGTCTCCAGCCAACCAATATTTCATCATAAGGAGACTTTCTCAAAGAGCTTTAACAGATGAGACCTGGTGGGATATCAATAAAAAAAGCTTACAATCTGATATAAAGATGATTTTCTCCCCCACAGAAAGAGAACGAAATGGGTTATCATTCTAGTTTACAGAAAAGCTACCATAAAGGTAGCAATGGAATTTGGTAGAACTTATTTAGGAGAAAACCAACTAGTAGAGACTGGACTTTTTTTTTTTAGAGACAGAGTCTCATTTTGTCGTCCTCGGTAGAGTGCTATGGCATTATAGCTCATAGCAACTGCCAGCTCTTGGGCTTAAGCGATTCTCTTGCCTCAGCCTCCCGAGTAGCTGGGACTTCAGGCACCCACCACAATGCCCGTATATTTTTTTGTTGTAGTGTGGTCTGGGCCAGGTTTGAACCCGCCACCCTTTGTACATGGGGCCGGCGCCCTACACTCCGAGCCACAGGAGCCGCCCTAGACACTGGACTTTTTTTTTTTTTTTTTAATAATTTTATTAAATCATAATTGTGTACATTGGTGCAATCATAGGACAGAATGTGCTTCATATACAATCAGAAACATTTTGATCGTACTGTGAGAGATAACCCTCATAGCATTTTCTTAATCACTATATAAAGACATTGATACTCTACATTTAATAAGTTTCACCAGTACCCTACTAAGATGCACCGTAGGTGTGATCCCACCAATTGCCCTCCCTCCACCCCCTCCTCCCCCCTCCCCTCCTATTTCATGTACCATTTGCCTTTCACCTTTCCCCTAACCTGCCAAACCACACTAAAGGAATATACCGATAACATCAGCTACGCAGCCCAGAGCCTCCACACCAGGCCCAGGTTCTCCGTCCCTCTTTCTCTTCAGCTTCTCTCCAAGATTACAAAGGGGCCAGTTTCCTGCTCACACTCAAGACCAAGACAAAAAGGAAAGAAGAAGTCTTAAATAGCAATTGGCAGCGATTCCCTCTACTCCCTTTGAGTGAGAGTGCCCTAACTGAATCTGATGCTGAAAATTGTGGTTTCCAAAGAAGTTTGCTGGTTGCTGTACAGTTAAGGAGCTGTGCTGCTGTCCTCTCCCTCAGAGTTCAAAGCCTGCCTATTTGTGACATTAGCAACTGCCGAGATGAAAGCAGTCAGGAAATCAGTCTGCAGCGAGTGGACTGGGCTGGCGGTTTATATGTGTCGCTTTTATCCTCAATGAGAAAACTACAGAGAAAAATACAAATGATTTATTGTACACTGAGGCAGACAATCCTGACTTTCAAAAGGAAGAAGAAAAAAGCTCAAGACAAATGCACATTTCTCTCCTATCAGAAGAGTCTATTTGATGAAATGGAGAAATTACACTAGAGTCCTCGAGTTTGCCTTAAATATATTTATTTTAAAAGTGCAGTATTTCAGTGATGAGAGAACTTTCTGCTGAAATTCCTATTGCATAAGAGATTCAAATTTATGTACTCAAGTCCAAAGTGGTACCGTGCTGACCTCTAGCATATTCTAGCTTATTGGTTCTCAAATTCTACTAAATAGCCTGAAATCTAATTTTTAGTCCCATCGTGGGAACTGGGAAGAATTAAGATTTTATGACTGCAGCACATTCCATAGAAATGCACTACTAAACTGAGTACATGTATTAGTCAGCTCTATTTTAGGGGCAAAAGGGAGAAAACCCCAAATCTAACTGAAGCTGTAATAGAAAAATGATTGTTTCTTGTAACTGTGACATCTCTCTATGGGAAGATCTTACTTCAGACACAGTTTGATCCAGGGTATCAAGAGAATGACAAGCTGGTTTATCTCTTTTGATCTCTCAATTCCACTCACTGCAGTCCATCTGCAAACTGACTTCTCTATTAATTAACCTCATGCTGGCAAGATGGCTGCCAGCAGCTCCAGGATTTCACCCTTATAACCCTAAGTTTGGGGAAAAAAGAAAAAGTGAATTCTTATCAAAAGCCTCATAAAATCCCAGAATTTAGTCTGATCAAATTGACTGCGGTCAGATCCCTGAAGAGGTCACTAAGCTTAGGGAAGTCCTGTGCTCTGTATAGGCAGGCCTGAGTTATAAGTTCCCTTCTTCGAGGCCTATTCCAGCCTCATGAGCTAAATATTAAAAATTTTCAGAGGAAAACTGTGCCCATGTTATTCAAAGAAGGGTCAGTGGAATTTAGAAAGGCCAAACAAAATTCATATACTAACACCTAAAAGATTATTCAGATACGTATTGCTAATATATGAACATATATTAGTAGTCATTCCTCTACTAGTAATGAAAAGCAAGTGAGTGCTAACAGGCTCCGAAGGGAAAAATTAGTTACTAACATTTATAATTGATTAAATTCTATTTTTCCTATAGAATTACACTAGAGAAATCTGCTATTTAACTTTTTTTTCCTAACTGAACATTTCTATCTAGTTTGTTAAACATTGCACATAAATGTTCCTCTACTGCTTAACATCTGAAATGCTGCTGGCTGGTCAATGGACCTACTTTCCCCCACCATTTAGGCCAATGTCCAAAAATACAGCATCCAAGACACAGTCACCATTTACTGTCCTTAGTAGTGACTAATTGTTGGCATCCTATCATGAATTATATGCTGTGCTAATCACTTTTCGACACAAAGTCTGTAACCATCAGACTGAGAGACTGTACGTTGCTTGGTCCAGAGTCACAGCTAGTTAGTACTAGAGCCATGAACCAAACCAAAATTTGTTCAATGGCCCTAGGCCTTTTCACTTTAGTAAGCTATCTTGCATACATTGAACATAGTTCTACGAGGTACATCTTTTGTACTTTGAGTCTGAACTTGTCTCCATTTTACCAGTTTCAATCTTGAACCTACTTATACGACATTCATGGTATCATTTCTGAAGTTGTGCTATGATAGGCTGCCTTGTATAACAGTTCTATACTATATTAATAATGGGATTTTCCAACACTACAAGTGGAAATAAAATACTAGAACCCATTACTAATTCTACTAACATTAAACCAGATTAATTATCCATTGTTGAATATAACATGTCTCTTCTCAGTTTCCTCCCCACTTGGAATAATTACCACTTGGAAATCCCTCCTAATTTCCACCTACGTGGAGTTCACCCATCTCCATTATTCTTTGGTCTACTGTGCCAAAAGATAATTGGGAAAATATATCAAAAGCCTTAAATGTAAGTTTACCTTTGCTCCAACAATCTAATTTCTTCAAATTGATCTTAAGAAAACAGAATGTATGAAAAGAGCTAAATAAATAAACAGATAAACAAAAACATCCACACATACATTCACATATATACACAGCATTAATTATAATAGTGAACAAATGGAAAATATCCTAATTATTATACAGCAGTACATTCTTTGAATAAGTTCAGTCAACCATTTTATGAAATAATATGTAATGACTAAAAATACCATCATAGGAAAGTACTTATAGCATGTATAATAATTATGATGTCCAAGTTACAAAACTGTATGTACAGATTGATCCAATTCTGGAAGATGTGATGATTGGTCTTTTCAGATTTCTCCACATACTGCTTTCTGCTCCAGGAAACTGGTCTGTATGGAGTGTTTAGTGGGCCCTCCTGATCTCTTTCTGGTACATTATTGGCCAGTTGGAAACACTAAAAAGAGAGCTGGGACAAGGAGGAGCAGAAGAAATCAGGGAATTTATTTTATTGATCCTCTCCCTACAAGGGTGCTTGCACTTGCTGAGTCCCTTGAATGAAAATAATTCTCTTCCTTCCTTCCTTCCTTCCTTCCATCATAAACACATAGATCATGTATTCATTAATGCATTTATGGGGTACAATGTGCTGATTTCATATAGAATTAGGAACGCTTACATCACACTGGTTAATATATACCTCATCTCATTTACTTAATCATTGTGTTAAGACATTTATACTCTATACTAAAAGATCCGACATGTACTCTTGCATTATGCATCATAGGTGTGATCCCACCATTCACGTGTTTTTCATTACTTTCTCTCCATCCAGGTTCCCGTAACCACGCCCTCCCATTATCCCTTCATCAACAGCACTCAGGTGGTAATAGCTCCTTAAGGATTACTAGCCCTGAGTTACTCCACCACCTCTTGTGTTTCCCCTCTGTTTTACCCACCAATATAATTTGACCTTGCCATCTGTTTCCTGTCAAGACCTTGACTGACATAATACAAATAAAAACACATTTATGCATAAAAGGGGGGAAAAGCTAGTAACAATATGCTGCAAGAAAAAAAAAAAACACCAATAATGGATATCTCACTAGGTGGTAGGAGTATGAGTAATTTTGCTTTTTTTTCTTCTTATGTCTCTCTGTACCTTTCCATTTTATATAATCAATAC
This sequence comes from Perodicticus potto, assembly GCA_963574655.1. Lineage (NCBI taxonomy): Eukaryota > Metazoa > Chordata > Mammalia > Primates > Lorisidae > Perodicticus > Perodicticus potto. The sequence continues at coordinate 23,049 of CAUYRH010026197.1, forward strand.
ATAATACATTCACACCTTGAAATAACCACAGGTATTATAGTCTTACAGATCTAGCTTGTGACAAACGCCAGCTCTTTAGTAAATCTTTCCCTGAACACATATCCTCTAACTTGCCACTTTCTAAACTGAATTCTTCTACTATTTAGTTTTGTATGCTATTTATATGACACTTAAAACTTTCCAGCGGTAAAGCTGTGTTTTAACATGTTTGTATTTATATACACCAGCCTTTTTCAATGAGGGAATTTAAGATAGCATAATTTGTGTAGAGAACTTCTCTTTCTTGAGATAAAAATCTAGTGGAGGGTAAGAGCATGCTTTACACTCTCTATATCCCCTACTGCACCTATTACACAGTAGACAATCAATAAACATGAATGGAATAAATGAAATCTATATAAGAGATTTAAAATCTCATTTCTGTCATTTCAACTTCCTTCCTGTCAACTCTCCTCTATAAGCAATAAAAATGAATTATTTGAATTCAACTTCTCTAGAGATCCATCTTTTAGTGAAAGTGCAAACCAGAAATGAAATAGCTTGAGGCAAGTGGTCTAAGGGACAGGAGGGAAAAACAGAGGGTTAGAAAAAGTCACCCTGGAAGTGCATTAATGAGTCCGGGATAATCAAAACGTGGGTAAGTTTTTAAAACTGGGCTTTCTCAATAATAGCAAAATATTGAGATTTTAGTTTCATACTTGCAAAATTTATCACTGGAGGAAGAAAGCTGGATAACGGTATTTAGAATAATTGGGTTGTAATTATTCAGGAATACAGCTAGACTAGGATTGGCCTTGCAGAAGATCAAATTATCTCAAAACACCTTTCTTCACTCACTGTTTTTCCTAACCTCCTAATATATTAGGTAGGGAATCTAATTAGGTTTCTGGATATTCACCAAATGTAATATTTTTTCAGCAACTGATGATTAATATACTAATGAGACAGTAAAATGATACCCTGGGAGCTTACAGGGGTGACTGGCTAAGAGTTAAAGGAAAAAAATACCCTCAGGTTTCCACCTTCATTCTGGAAATACCCTTGCTGTGGTTCTTTTAGGTATCTTAACTCCTTTGGATATGTGAATCCTTCCATGGTGGTTGAAAGTAAATAGAAAAAGGGTATTAAGACAAGATGCCACATGGCTGAAAACACAAACCCGGTGTCACAGGCCAGTTCACACAAGTCACCAGAAGGGGCTCTGTACTTCGTGTTTCAGGGATTCTGATCAACAGCCCAGCAGAGCAGGTGAAGCACAGCAGAGACATAGTAAATCCCCCTAATTTACTTTCATCAACAAGGATGATGAAAAAGGGAGAGACAACCTGTGTTCAACACTTCCAAGAACTTCTAGACCTAGCTGTCTGTCCCATGAGAATTTATTTTATTATAATCCAAACTCAGACACTTCTGATATCACCCTGCTTCTATTATAAAATTGCCTTTCAATGTTCGAACCCAGACCACATACATTTTAGTCCCCAATACATGCAGTTTTTATTATTTAAACAACATGATCAAGAGGAGGGAGCTCCAGTCCCAGTGGCATGAATTGAACATGTCCAGATGAAATGAGTATCTGCCCCCTTCCAGACATCTGTCTCTCTGCACACAATCTCTATTCTTTAGTCATTTAAAGAAACCATTTTATTCCTACCATCTGAATATGACACATAATGTATACTTTTTTTTTTTTACAAAATATTTTACCAGCTACATTTGGGGCATTCAGTACTTAATCAACACGTTCTCTATTCTAACATAATGCATTTCCTTTCTAACCATTGCTGCTATTGTTATGTCCCTTTCCCACAGCATGGATACTTCAGGATACTATAAATCTTTACTTGCTCCATCAGCATGCAGAGCTCTCAACTTTCTCATTATTAAAATCTGCATTCAGAAGCTGAGCAATTAATTCACATTGAAGTATAAATAGTTAGTAAAAAGAAAAAAATAAGTGGACCCCGTGTTTCCATATTTTTCTCCTTTAAAAAATATATTTCAAGTAAATCAAACAAATCTAAAGGCAGAATTTCAGGCAACAAAGGAGTTTTCTGAACAACAGCACAAATGGTTCATAAATGTTGTAGTCAACCTTGCTTTGGGGTTGGTCTGCCAGTCTCCCCGCACAAGACAGCAATGGTAACATTTCAGTACTGACTTTTACTGCTGTTAACTCATACTACCACTTAAGTGTCTTTTATAGTCAAAGAATTGTGATATGAATTTGAAAATTGTCACCCCATGTTTACAACAGTCCTATAAAATTGCCTTGTTATTCTCACTTAATAGTGAAGAACCATAACTTCTTCATAACCACCCAGCTAATAAAAGGCAAAGCTGAAATTCTACTTCATAGCTATGGGTTTCAAAAACCCTGGTGTTAATCATTATGGTCCACTTTTTGGTGATCTTAAATAGACTGAAATCCTAAGTTATTGGAGAGGCTCACTCTTGCCTTCACAATTTCTTTCCCTCCCTTCCTTCCTTCTTTCCTTCCTTCCTTCTTTCTTTTTTTAATTTTTTTTTTTTTTTTTGGTGATACAGAGTTTTATTCTGTTGTCCTAGGCTAGGGTATGTGGTGTCAAACTTGCACCAACCTCAACCTTCTGGGCTCACGCAATCCTCTTGGCTCATCCTCCTGAGTAGCTGGGACTACAGGCCCAACCATAAGGCCAAGTTAGTTTTTCTAGTTTTAGTAGAGATGGGGTCTTGCTCTTACTCAGACTGCTCTCAAACTCCTGAGCTCGGGCAATTCACCCACCTTGGCCTCCCATTGCTAGGATTACAGGTGTGAGCTACCATGCCTGGCTTGTCTTCGTAATTTCTTCATTGTTTTCTCTTAGCTTTCTCTGGTCAATATCATGAAGATCAGAAAATTAAAAACATTTGAACTTCCTGAAGGTTTTTGGTAACTCCATTGCTAATATGGTGACATTGATACATTATGGAAGGCATACCTGGGATAGATTTTTCCATTTAAGATTTTTTTCCCCATGACCCTCCCAGTGGAGGATATGCCTAGATGTAGGAAAATGGGCATCCCTTGCGGCATTCTGTGGGTGAGAAATCCTGTGGTTGGTTGCTCTGCTCACAGAGAGCACCCAGGTGAGGAGGGGTCCCCATTACCTTCCAGTGTGGCCTGCTCCATAACTGTCCTCTGCTCTTTCCCTTCCTCTTTCTCATCCTTGCAGTGTGTCTCAGTGGGGTTGCTGAATGCCTTAATTTCTTCTCTCTTGCATTCTACCCCCCAATTTCAACTGCTCCAAGTTCACTTCAGTCCAATTTTCCTCCTCTGAATGGGACTTTCTAATGAAAGCTGCCTCTAACCAGTCTTTTGCCCCAATTGAAATATAGAATTTCATTTTGTTTGCTTATTATATGACTCATTCATTGGAGAATTTTTTGAGCAGATGCTATATGCGAGTTCTGTAGGAAAAGAAAATTAAGGTTCTAAATGGTCCCTATGATATGTATAACCAATGTATGACTTGGTACCCTCAGGATACTCATTAAAAATGAGATTGTTGAACACCAAAAAATACCCATGAAATCAGGAATTCTGAGTATAGAACAAAGGAAGCAGAATTGTTGCAGAGACCTCTATGTGATTATTTTTTAAGGTTTTCAAAAATCATTATGGGCATATAATATTTGTATGTCTTTATAGAGTACATGTAATGTTTTAATATAGGCATATAATGTGAATTAATCAAATTAGGTAATTTGGTTATCCGCCACCTTAGGCATTTATCATTTTTTGTTAGGAATATTCCAATTCTACTCTTTTAGGTATTTTAAAGTATGCCCTGATTTGCTGCTGGTTATAGTCACTATGTTTTGCTATCATGTATCAATCATTCTATTTAACTACATTTTTACACCCATTAACCATCCTCCACTTCATCCCACCCTCCCCACTACTTTTCAAGCCTCCGGCAACCATAATCCTGCTTTGTCTTTCCATTGCATCAACTGTTTGGCTTATTTCACTTACTGTAATGCTCTCTAGTTCTGTCCATGTTGTTGCAAATGGAAGGATTTCATTCTTTTTGTGATTATATAATGTTCTATTTCATATATATATATCACAATTTCTTTATCCAGTCATTCAATCATGGATGGTAGGGTTGATACCAAATTTTGGCAATTTTTAATACTGCTAAAATAAACATGGAATTGCTTTTTTTCCCCAATATATTTAATTTCCCTCCTTTGGACATATCATCAGCAGTGGGAATGCTGGGTCATATGGTAGCTCTATTTTTTTGTTTTCTGAAGTACCTCTATACTGCTGTCTATACTGGTTGAACTGATTTGCATTCCAACCAACAGTGTACAAGGGTTCCCCTTTCTCCACATCCTAGCTGTCATTCTTTACTGCCTGTCTTTTTGAAAAACAATTTTAACCGTGGTGAAGTAGTATCTTATTGTAATACTGACTTGCATTTCTCTGTAGACTCAAAATGTTGAGCATTTTTTCATATATCATTTATATGTCTTTTTTTGAGAAATGTCTTTTGCCTATTTTTCATTGGATTATTTCATTTTTGCCTACAGACTTTTTGGAGCTCTTTTTGTACTATGCATTCTAGTTATAAATTTCTCATCAGATGGGTAGTTTGCAATATTTTCTCCCATTCTGAAGCTTGTTTCTTGCCTTTGTTTATTGTTTCCTTTGCTGTACAGAAGCATTTTAGCTTGATAGGATCCCATTTGTCCAACTCTGATTTAGTTGCCTGTGCTTTAAGGGGTTTTACTCAAGAATTCCTTTTCAGGGTTTTGAAGTGTTTTCTTTTATCAGTTTCATAGTTCAAGTCACAGATTTAAATCTTTAATCCACATTGATTTGATTTTTCTATATGGTGAGAGACAAGGGTCTAGTTTCGTTCTTTTGCATAGGGACATCCAGTTTTCCCAAGACCATTTTTTGAACAGATTATCCTTTTCTCACTGTATCTTCTTGGCACCATTGTTGAAAACAACTTCACTATAGATGTGTGACCCTAACATGTTTTCTGTTCTGTTCCATTGGTGTTTAAGTGTCTGGTTTTATGCCAGAACCATGTTGTTTTGATTACTACAGCTCTGTACTATAATCTGAAGTCAGGTAATGTGATTCCTACAGTTACCTTCTTTTTGCATAGGATGGCTGTGGCTATTCTTGATCTTTTGTGGATCTGCATACATTTTAGTATGATTTTTTTCTATTTCTATGAAGAATGGCTTTGGTATTTTAATGGAGATTATACTGAATCTGTAGATTCCTTTGGGTAGCATGGACATTTAACAACATCAGTACTTTCAATCCATGAGTATGAAATATCCTTCCATTTTCTTACATTCTTTTCAATATACTTAATCAATCTTATATACTTTTCAATATAGAGATCTTTTTTTGGCATAGTTTATTCTCAGGCATGTTATTTTATTTCCAGCTATTGTAAGTAGGATTACCTTACTGGTTTCTTTTTCATACTGTTTACTACTTCCATAGAGAAATGCTCCTGATTTTGTATCCTAAAACTTTACTGAATTTGTTCATCTATTCTGATAGTTGTGTGTGTGTGTGTGTGTGTGTAGTCCTTAGGTTTCTCTAGATATAAGATCCTGTCATCTACAAACACGGATAATTTGACTTCTTCTTTTCCAATTTGTGTGTCCTTTACATCTTTCTCTTATCTGGGTGCTCTAGCTAGGATTTCCAGTAGAAATGGGCATCTTTGCCTTGTTGCAGATCTTAGAAGCTTTCAGTTTTTCTCCATTTAGTGTGATATTAGCTGTGAGTCTATCATACATAGCTTTTTATCATGTTGAGTTAAATTCCTTTTGTACCCAGTGTTTTGAGAGATTTTTATCATAAAGGGATAATGAATTTGAGAGTTTTTACCATAAAAGGATGACAAATTTTATTGAACACTTTTTCAACATCAGTTCTAATCTATTGCATTGATTGACTTGCATTTATGGGCCATCTTTGCATTGTTGGGATAAATCCCACTTGATTATGAAGAATAGTCTTTTTAATGTGTTGGTTAATTTGGTTTGTTAGTATTTTGTAGAGAATTTTTGCATATATGTTCATCAGAGATACTGGCCTAAAGTTTTCTTTTTGTGTGTGTCTTTGTCTGGTTTTGGTATCAGAGTAATATAAGCCTCCTAGGGTAAATTTGGGAATATTCCTTTCTCTTGTATTTTTTGGGGCAGTTTATGTAATTGCTTATTACTGATAGTTCTTCTTTGATTGCTTAGTAGAATTCAGCAGTGAAATTATTGGGTCCTGGGCTTGTCTTTGATGAGAAACTTTTAATATTGCTTTTGTTTTCTAATTTGTTGTTTGTTTTTTTTTTTTTTCTGGTTCAGTATTTGTAGGTTGTATGTGTCTAGGAATGTATCCATTTCTTTCAGATTTTCCAATTTATTGGCACACAGTTTCTCAGAGTAGTTTCTAATAATCCTTTGAATTTTTGCAGTATCAAGTGTAATATCTTCTTTTTCATCTCTGATTGTATTTATTTTGTTCTTTTCTCTGTTTTTATTAGTCTGACTGAAGGTATGCCAATTTATTTTTATCTTTGCAGAAAAACAACTTTTCATTTCATCAATATTTAGTAGTTTTTTGTTTCAATTTCATTTTTTCTGCTCTAATCTTTATTATTTATGTCCTCCTAATTTGGGGTTTACTTTGCCCCTCTTTTTATAATTCTTTAAGATACATAATTACATTGTTTATTTGAAGATTTTCTACATTTTTGATATAAGCACTAATTGCTATAAACCTTTTTATTATTGCTTTTGCTATATCCCATAGTTTTGAGGTATTAGGTTTTCCTTTTCATTTCTGGTGAGAAATTTATGTTTTTCTTAATCTCTTCATTGACAGACTGACCAATGAGAAGCATATTTTTAAAAATTCCATGGGTTTGCATATTGTCCAATGCTTCCCTTGTTAATGATTTCCAGTTTTGTTCCATTGTGGTCTGAGAAAATATAATACTTAATATGCCTTCAATTTTTTTTTTATTTTTTAATGCATGCTTTGGTCTATGTTTGAAGATGACCTATGAGTTCTGAAAAAGAACGTATTTCTGCAGCTAATGAATAAAACATTCTGTAAATATTTCTCGGGTGTACTTCATCTGTATTGCAAAATAAGTGATGATGATTTTAGGCCCGAAAGAGCTGTCCAGTACTTAAAGTACCTTAATGCTAAGGTTTCCAATGATTATTGGGGTCTATTTCTCTCTTTAGCATTGATAATATTTGCTTTATGCATCTATGTGCTCCAGTATTGGATGCAGGTATATTTAGAATTGTTGTATCTCTTGCTGAATTGAACTCTTCATCATTACAAGTGAATTTTTTTGTTTCTTTTTGTAGTTTTTGTCATGAAATCTACTTTACCTGACAGAAGTAAAGTAGCTATTCTTGCTCTTTTTGGTTTCCATTTGCATGAAATACCTTTGTCGATCCCTTTCTTTTTGGTATGGTTGCGTGATTATGGGTGAAGTGAGTTTCTTGAGTACAAAACAGACTCAACCTCTTGTGTTTTTCACCATTAAGTAACTCTATGCCTTTTCTTTTTAATTTTTTTTATTACTGTTGGGGATTCGTTGAGGGTACAAAAAACCAGGTTACTCTGATTGCATGTGTTAGGTCAAGTCCCTCTTATAATTATGTCTCAGTCATACACCAAGATCCCCACCAAAACCCTCCTTCCCTCCCTCTACTCTGTACTTCCTTTAACCCCTCCCTCCTTCTCTCCCTCTCTGCTCTCCCCTTTCCCCATGCCTCACTCTGTCCTAGGTCATTAATTGTCCTCATATCAAGATTGAGTACATAGGATTCATGCTTCTCCGTTCTTGTGATGCTTTATTAAGAATAATGTGTTCCATTTCCAACCAGGTTAATACAAAGGATGTAAAGTCTCCATTGTTTTAATGGTTGAATAGTATTCCATTGTCTACATATACCACAGCTTGTTAATCCATTCCTGAGTTGGTGGGCATTTAGGCTATTTCCACATTTTGGCGATTGTTCATTGACATGTGATAAACAGTCTAGTGCAAGTGTTCTTATGATAAAAGTCTCTTTTTTTTTTCCTTCTGGGCAAATGTCCTGCAATGGAATTGCAGGATCAAATGGAGGTCTAGTTAAGTTCTTTGGGGGTTCTCTATACTTCCTTCCAAAAAGGTTGTATTAGTTTGCAATCCCACCAGCAATATAAAAGTGTTCCTTTCTCTCCACATCCACACCAGCATCAGCAGCTTTGAGATTTTTGTGATGTGGGCCATTCTCATTGTGGTAAGATGATATCTCAGGGTGGTTTTGATTTGCATTTCTCTAATAATTAGGGATAATGAGCATTTTTTTCATATGTTTGCTAGCTATTAGTCTGTCTTCTTTAGAGAAGGTTGTATTCATCTCTCTTGCCCATTGATATATGGGATTGTTGGCTTTTTCATGTGGATTAATTTGAGTTCTCTATAGATCCTAGTTACCAAGCATTTGTCTGATTCAAAATATGCAAATATTATTTCCCATTGTTTAGCATGACTATTTGCTTTGGTTGTTGTCTCCTTAGCAACCAAAGCAACTTTGTACAGAAGCTTTTCAGTTTAATTAAGTCCCATTTCTTTATTTTTGTTGTTTTTGCAATTGCCACGGCAGTCTTCTTCATAAAGTCTTTGCCCAGGCCAATATTATCAAGTGTTTTTCCTATGATTGCTTTGGGGATTTTTGTCATTTCATGCCTTAAATTTATGTCTTTTATCCATCTTGAATCAATATTTGTGAGTGGAGAAAGGTGCGGGTACAGTTTCAGTCTTCTACATGTGGATATCCTGTTCTCCCAACACCATTTATTGAATAGGTATTCTTTCCCCCAGTGTATGTTCTTGTTTGGTGTATTGAAGATTAGGGTGAGTGTTTGTATTTGATTCCAAATGTCTATATCTCTATTTTTGATTTGAAATGTCTATGTCTCTATTTTTGTGCCAGTACCATTCTTTCTTGACCACTATGGCTTTGTAGTACAGCCTAAAGTCTGTTATTCTGATGCCTCCAGCTTTGTTTTTACTACTAAGAACTGCCTTAGCTATACGAGGTTTTCTCTGGTTCCACACAAAACAAAGAATTATTTTTTCCAAGTGTTGAAAGTACGATGTTGGTATTTTAATAGGGATGCCATTGAATCTGTAGATTGCTTTGAACATTTTAACAATGTTCATTCTTTCCAGGCATGAGCATGGTATATTCTTCCATTTGTTAATATCCTCTGTTGGTTTTTTTAAAAAATAAATAAAATAGATAAACCTTTGGCTAGACTAACTGGAAATATAAAAATAAGATCTCTAGTAACCTTAATAAGAAATGATATAGGGGAAATAACAACAGATGCCGCAAGGATACAAGAGATGATCTCTGAATACTAAAAGACACTCTATGCCCAGAAATTTGACTATTGGAAGGAAAAGGATCAATATTTGGACTCACACTCTCTCCCTAGACTTAGCCAAGAAGAAATAGACGCCTTGGACAAACCAATTTCAAGCACGGATATCAAACAAACAATAAAAAATCTCCCAACAAAAAAATGCCCTGGTCTGGATGGCTTCACACCAGAAATCTATCAAGCCTTCACTGAAGAGCTTATTCCTATACTACAGAAATTATTCCAAAAAACTGAGGAGGAAGGACTTTTCTCCAAAATTCTATGAAGTAAACATCACCCTGATACCAAAACCAGGAAAAGACCCAACTAAAAAGGCAAACTTCAGACCAATTTCCTTCTTTTTTTTTTTTTTTTAAATGAGGTGATTGCTTTATGTTTTTTTTTCTTTAATTAAATTATAGCTGTGTACATTAGTGCAATCAAGGAATACAATGTGCTGGCTTCATATACATTCTGAAACATTTTCATCCAACTGTTTAACATAGCCTTCATGGAATTATCTTAGTTATTGTATGAAGACATTTGTATTCTGCATTTAGTAGGTTTTGCCTGTAGCCTTCCAAAATGCACCACAGGTTTGGCCCCACCAATTATCGTCCCTCCACCCAGCCTCCCCCCTTCCCACCAGTCCCCTTCCCCTTTCCCCATATTTTTGTGGTATAATTGAGTTATAGCCTTCATATGAAAGCTATAAATTGGTTTCATAGTAGGGCCGTGTACATTGGATACCTTTTCTTCCATTCTTGAGATACTTTGTTAAGAAGAATACGTTCCAGCTCCATCCATGTAAATATGAAAGAGGTAAAGTCTCCATCTTTCTTTAAGGCTGCATAATATTCCATGGTATACGTGTACCACTATTTTTTAATCCATTCATGGGTTGAAGGGCACTTGGGCTTCTTACATGACTTAGCAATTATGAATTGGGCTGCAATAAACTTTGTCGTAATGTGATTTTTGGTCTTTTGGGTATATACCTAGTAAAGGAATTATAGGATTGAATGGAAGGTCTATTTTTAGATCTCTAAGTATTCTCCAAGCATCCTTCCAAAAGGAACATATTAGTGTGCATTCCCACCAACAGTGTAGAAGTGCTCCCTTTTCTCCACTTCCATGCCAACATCTCTGGTTTTGGGATTTTGTGATGAGGGCTAATCTTACTGGAGTTAGGTGATATCTCAAAGTAGTTTTGATTTGCATTCCTCTGATGATTAAGGATGGTGAGCATTTTTTCATGTGGCTGTAGGCCGTTCGCCTGTCTTCTTTAGAGAAGTTTCTCTTCAAGTCCTTTGCCCACCCTGAGATGGGATCACTTGTTCTTTTCTTGCTAATACGTTTGACTTCTTGTGGGTTCTTGTTATTAAACCTTTGTCAGAGGAATAACCTGCGAATATTTTCTCCCATTCTTAGGGCTGTCTGCTTGCTATACTTACTATCTTCTTGGCTTTTTAGCTTTTTAGTTTGACCAGGTCCCAGTAATGTATTTTTGATGTTGCTTCAATTGCCCAGGGTGTCCTCCTCATAAAGTATTCTCCCAGGCCAATTTTTTCAAGTGTTTCCCTTCTGGAATTTTTATAGTTTCATGTCTTAAGTTTAAATCTGTAATACAGCAAGAGTCTATCTTAGTTAATGGTGAAAGGTGTGGGTCCAGTTTCAGTTTTCTACAGGTCACCAGCCAGTTCACCCAGGACCATTTGTTAAATAAGGAGTCTTTTCCCCACTGAATGTTTTTGATTGGCTTGTCAAAGATCAAATAATGGTAAGTAGCTGGATTCATCTCTGGGTTCTCTATTCTGTTCCCTACATCTACCTCTCCATTTTAGTTCCAGTACCATGCTATTTTGATCATTATCGATTTATAGTACAGTCTCAGGTCCGGTAGCGTGATTCCTCCTGCTTTGTTTTTATTTCTGAGTAATGTCTTGGCTATTCAAGGTTTTTTCTGATTCCATATAAAACAAAGTATTATTTTTTCAAGATCTTTAAAATATGACAATGGAGCTTTAATAGGAGTTGCATAAAAATTATATATTGCTTTGGGTAGTATGGACATTTTAACAATGTTGATTCTTCCCAGCCATGAGGATGGTATGTTTTTCCATTTGTTAACATCTTCATATTTCTTTTCTTAAAGTTTCATAGTTCTCTTCATAGAGCTCTTTCATGTCCTTTTTTAGGTAAACTCCCAAATATTTCATCTTCTTTGGCACTACTGTGGAAGGAATAGAGTCCTTGACCGTTTTATCAGCTTGGCTATTGTTATATATAAAAGCCTACAGATTTATGGGTGTTGGTTTTGTAGCCTGAGACATTGCTGTATTCCTTGAACACTTCTAAAAGTTTTGTAGTAGAATCCCTGGTGTTTTCCAGATATATAATCATATCATCTACGAAGACCGAAAGTTTGATCTCTTCTGACCCTATGTGGATACCTTTGTTCGCCTTTTCTTCCCTAATTGCAACGACTAAAACTTCCATTACAATGTTAAAGAGAAATAGAGACAATGGGTAACCTTGCCTAGTTCCTGATCTAAGTGAAAATGATTTCAATTTAAGTCCATTCAATACAATATTGGCTGTGGGTTTGCTGTAGATGGCCTCTATTAGTTTAAGAAATGTCCCTTATACTAATTTTTGTAAGTGTTCTAATCTTGAAGGGATGCTGGATGTTATCAAAAGCTTTTTCTGCATCAATTGAGAGAATCATATGGTCTTGATTTTTTAATTTGTTTATGTGCTGGATTACATGTATAGATTTACATATACTGAACCAGCCTTGAGATCCTGGGATAAAGCCCACTTGGTCATGATTTATAATTTGTTAGATGTGTTGTTGGATTCTGTTTGTTAGGATCTTATTGAATATTTTTGCTTCAATATTCATTAGTGATATTGGTCTATAATTTTCTATCCTTGTTGGGTCTTTTCCTGGTTTAGGGATCAAGGTGATGTTTGCATCATAGAATGTGTTGGGGAGTATTCCTTCTTTTTCTATATTTTGGAAAAGGTTGAGTAATATAGGTACTAGTTCTTCATTAAAGGTTTGGTAGAATTCAGACGTGAAGACACCTTGTCCTGGGCTTTTCTTTTTAGGGAGATTTTGTATAGTTGATTCTATTTCAGAACTTGATAAAGGCCTGTTCAACATTTCCACTTCATTCTGGCTAAGTCTTGGTAGGTGGCATGCTTCCAAGTATTGGTCAATTTCCTTCAGATCTTCATATTTCTGAGAGTAAAGTTTCTTATAATATTTGTTAAGGATTTTTTGAATTTCTGAGGGGTCTGTTGTTATTTCTTCTTTACCATTTCTGATTGATGAAATTAGAGATTTTACTCTTTTTTTCCTGGTTAGGTTAGCCAAAGGTTTATCTATTTTATTAACCTTTTCAAAAAAACAACTTTTTGACTTGTTGATCTGTTGTATAATTCTTTTCTTTTCAATTTCATTTAATTCTGCTCTAATTTTGGTTATTTCTTTTCTTCTGCTGGATTTGGGGTTGGAATGTTCCTCCTTTTCCAGTTGTTTGAGATGTCCCATTAAGTTGTTAACATCTTGTCTTTTCATTTTCTTGAGGAAGGCTTGCAGTGCTATAAATTTCCCTCTTAGGACTGCCTTTGCAGTATCCCAAAGGTTCTGATAATTCGTGTCTTAATTGTCATTTTGTTCCATAAATTTGATAATTTCCTTTTTAATCTAGTCTATGATCCATCTATCCTTCAACATAAGGTTATTTAGCTTCCATGTTTTTTTATGAGTTTGCAGATTCCTGTTATGGTTGAGTTCAACTTTTATTCCATGATGGTGTGAGAAGATGCAAGGAATAATTTCTATTCCTTTAAATTTGCTGAGATTAGACTTGTGACCTAAGATGTGGTCAATTTTGGAGTATATTCCATGGGCTGATTAGAAGAATGTGTATTCAGTTTTTTGGGGTGAAATGTTCTGTAGATATCTTTTAAAGCCAAATGTTGAATGGTTAAGTTTAAATCTAAAATTTCTTTGCTTAGCTTCTTTTTGGAGGATCTATCCAACACTGCTAAAGGGGTGTTAAAATCTCCCACTACTATGAAGCTGGAGGAAATAAAGTTGCTCATGTCTGTTAGAGTTTCTCTTAAATTGAGGAACATTCTGGTTGGGTGCATAAATATTAATAATTGAAATCGCATCATATTGAGTAGTACCTTTAACAAATATGAAGTGTCCATCCTTATCCTTCCTTATTTTGGTTAGTTTAAAGCCTACTGTATCTGAGAATATGATTGCAACACCAGCTTTTTTCTGAATTCGATTTCTGACATCTCAGCCATTTGTTTATGCACTGGATCTTGTGTTGTGTCTGCCTTATCGTTCCTTGGGGAAGTTGATCTACTCTGATTATTCATATTGTCAGAGTGTTTCCATTGATCCGCCTCCTGATTGCTTTTCACCATTGCCTCTAGCTGTCCTCAGAGTTGCGGAGGTGTCTCTCCAAGATTAGACTCAGCGGGATACTCTATTGTTGCTGGATATTTGTAGGGAGTGACCCTGTTAAGCTCCTCTGGGATTGCCCCCAGACAAGGAGTTCTGACTGTGGCAGCAGCTCCAGAGAGTGGCTCACATGGATCAAACAGCAGGGCGGATGATGGTGCACCCGGTTCAGGGAGCGCCCAGCACTCAGTGACTTTTGCAAAGAGAGCCCTCAGTTCCAGCCATCTCTGGCCTGGAGGAGGGCTCTGCCCAGTGGCAAGGAGGGTGCTGGAGAGAGAGTGTGGGTCGGGTGGCTTCTGGAGTCCCTGGCCAGACAGGCAAGGCTGGTGAGGAGGCAGGGAGGATGCTGGAGTGAGGACGACGGTTGTGCGGCTCCTGGAGTTCCTGGCCAGGGCAGGCTGGACCCTAGGGTCTGTGGCACGAGGCCACAAGAGGTTGCCAGCAGAGTCCCTGACCAGGGGTGGACGGCTGGCAGCCCGAGGCCCGGGGTCAGTGGCGCTGGGCCACACAAGGTTGCCAAAGGATTCCCTGGCGGGTGGTTGGGGGCGATGCTTGGCGGGGTCCCTGGACTCTTTTGCCGAGCAGGGCACTTGGTCTGGGAGATAGGGAGGGGGTACATTGCTCAAGAACCTCCTCCCTCAGTCTTAGCAGGGGTTAGGCTTCTGGTTTGTCAGATAAGGGAGAAAGGGCGTACTGGAAGTTTAGAATGGCAGGGAAGACTTTAGTTCAATTTTTCTGCCTACAAAGAGAGTGTGCAGTGTCACAGCAGGGTCTCTCTGAGTTAGTAGTCCCCACTTCCCACAGCACTCTCAACCATGGGGTGAGAGAAGAAGTCCACAGTTCACCGCTCTTCTGTAAAAAGTCCGCAGAAGCAAAGGAAGAGAAAAAAGAAAGGAAACAGAAAAACAAAGAAAAAAACCCACAGCTTTCTTAGGGGAGAGGATGGACACTTTTCTTTTCAGATGAATTTTGTACCTAAAGCTTGCTTTCTTGGAGTCGCAGCTTGCCTCAGCTGAGGTGACCTGCAGTTACCATTTCTCTCTTGGCTGGGCTCTCAGTCTTCAGCTTAATTGAGCATTTTCTGGACGTTATCCTTCCTTTTGAACAGGAGCCTCTTTCGGAAGCTGCTTCTGGTCGGTCATCTTGCCCCTTCCTCCCAGACCAATTTCACTAATGAATATAGATGCAAAAATTTTCAAAAATCCTAACCAATAGATTACAGCTTATCATCGAAAAAGTCATACATCATGATCAAGTAGGTTTTATCCCAGGGATGCAAGGCTGGTTTAACATACACAAGTCCATAAACATTATTCACTGTAACAACAGAATCAACAACAAAAACCATATTATCCTCTCAATAGAGGCAGAAAAAGCATTTGATAAAATCCAGCATCCTTTTCTAATTAGAACACTGAAGAGTATAGGTGGCACATTTCTTAAACTGATTGAAGCTATCTATGACAAACCCACAGCTAGTATTTTACTGGATGGAGTAAAACTGAAAGCTTTTCCACTTAGAACTGGAAACAGAACAGGTTGTCCACTATTGCCACTACTATTCAACATAGCACTGGAAATTCTAGCCAATACAATTAGGCAAGAGAAGGAAATAAAGAGCATCCAAATGGGAGCAGAGGAGGTCAAACTCTCCCTCTTTGCTGATGATATGACCTTATACTTAGAGAACTCCAGAGACTCAACCATAAGACTACTGGAAGTCATCAAAAAATTGAGTAATTGTCTCAGGATATAACATCAATGTTCACAAGTCAGTAGCCTTTGTATATACCAATAACAGCCAATATGAGAGGCTAATTAAGGACACAACTCCCCTCACCATAGCTTCAAAGAAAATGAAATACCTAGGAATATACCTGACAAAAATGGTGAAGGACCTCTATAAAGAAAATTGTGAAAATCTTTGCCTTTTGTTTGAACAGTCAGTCTATTTACATTCAGTGTTATTATTGCTAGGTCAAGATTTACTACTGCCATGTTGTAGTTGATTTTTGGTTGTTCTGTGGTTCTCTCTTTCTCTCTCTCTTTTCTTCCTTTCTGTATTCTTTTGGTAACAGTGATTTTCTCTGTGGTGGTGTGATTTATTTGCTGCTTTTCATTTTTTGTGTATCCATTGTAGGTATTTTCTGTTGAGGTTACTATGAGGCTTACAAAAACCATTTTACACCTTATTTTAAACATAAGAAAATTCTGCTTACAAACAAAGAAGCAAAGAAGAATCTATTTGACTAAACTTTAATGCCATGTTCCATTCACTTTTAAACTTTTTGTTGTTTCCATTCATATTATTTTTTTCTTTTTTTTAGAGACCGAGTTCACTTTGTCACTCTCAGTAGAGGGCTGTGGCATCATAGCTCACAGCAACCTCCAGCTCTTGGGCTTAGGTGATTCTCTTGCCTCAGCCTCCCAAGTAGCTGGGTAGCTGGGACCGCAGGTGCCCACCACAATGCCCGGTGATTTTTTTTGTTGCAGTTTGGCTGGGGCCAGCCCTCAGTATATGGGGCCAGCACCCTACTCATTGAGCCACAGGCACCACCCCATCCATATATTTTTTAATACTATGTATCTGTCAAAAACTTATTCCCCTTATTTTTGGGTAGGTTTGTCCTTTAGTGTTCCTTCTCAAGATATAAGTGGTTTATATGCCCCAATTGCAGCAGTAGAATATTCTATATTTTTTATCAGGGAGTTGTACACCTTTAGGTGATTTCTTATTTTTGCTTAATGTCCTTTTCTTTCAGACTGAAGAAATTCTTTAGGCATTTGTTATAGAACAGGTGTAATGTTGATGAAATCTCTAAGCTTTTGTTTTTCTAGAAAAGTCTTTATTTCTCCTTCATGTTTGAAGGATATTTTATAGGATATAATATTCTATCATTACATTTTTTTTTCTTCAGCACTTTGAATATGTCATGCCATTCTCCCTTGCCTGTAAAGTGTCTACTGAGAAATCTGCTACCAGATGCATCAGAGCCACTTCATAAGATTTTTGGGTTTTTTGGTTTGTTTGTTTTTTGTTTGTTTGTTGTCCTTTTTCCTTGGTTTCCCTTAGAAGCTTTTCTTTGTCTTTGACTTTGGGAGATTGACTATTAAATTCCTTGAGGTGGTGTTGCTTGGCTTAAATCTGCTCAGTGTTCTCTTGACTTCTTGTACCTGAATATTGATACTTTTCTGTAGGTTGGATAGTTACTATTTACTGGAATAAATTTTCTACCCCAATCTCTCTCTTAACCTCATCTTTAAAGTCATTTATCCTTAAATTTTTGAGACTATTCTCTAGTTCTTGTAGGCATGCTTAATTCTTCTTCATTCTTTTTCTTCTGGTGGTATATTTTTAAAACGGACTCTTCAGTCTCATGAATTTGTTCCACTCCTTGATCAATTCTGCTATTGAGAGTCTCAGGGATTTCTCAGTTTGCAATTGAATTCTTCAGCTCCAGAATTTCTCCTCCATTTATTTTTATTATATCTATCTCTTTGTTAAATTTCTCTGACAGGCTTCTGAATTTTCTGCTCGGTTGTCTTGAAGTTTGCTGAGCTTCTTCAAGGCAGCCATTTTGAATTATTTTTACCAAAATGTCACATATCCAGTGTTGTTCATTGGTACCTTATTTAGTTCAATTGGTAAGGCCATGTCTTCCTGGATGTTCTTGATGCTCACGGATATTCACCCATGTCTAGGCATTGATGAGTTAGGTATTTGTTTTAATCTTTGCAGTCCCAACTTGTTATAACTCATCCTCTTTGAGAAGGCTGTATAGATATTCAAATGAAATTGAGTGTTGTGATCTGAGTCTTTTGTCCCTGAAGCACTGAGGAACCCTAAGCCTCATAACATTTTAACTCTTGTGAACTTCTCATTGTTGCCTTGGTGGACTCAGGTGAGACATCAGAAATGCCCTAGATTAACAGGAAAAGTCTATTGTTCTCTTCCCTCACTCTCTGTGCTGGGCTGCTGGAATTGGCAGAGAAGTGATATAGATACCAGTGACAGGTCAAACCTGAAGCCAGCCTAGTCTCAACCAAACCCCATGGAGGGCATTGCCTAGCTATCTCTGATGTTTATTTAGAGCCCAATGACTCTTTAGTCAGTAGGCGGTACATCTTGCCAAGACGGGGTCCTTCCCTTGAGGGTGGCATGTTTTCTTCTGGCCCAGTGCTGTTCCAGTAATGCCATCCAGGAACTAAGGCTTACACTCAGGGCTTCAGGAGTCTGATAATTTATCTTACTGTGGCTGAACTGTTACCCAGGTTGCAAAATAACATCTTCTAAACATTTCATTTTTCTTTCCACAGCAAAAGAAGACTCTGAGCAACTCTGCCTGGGTTTGGGCAAGGGAAAACACAGGCATTCATTTGGCTGCTGCCACTGGTGCCTCACTGGGTCACGAACACCCCAAGTCCACTTGCTCTAAGCTAGCTCACTTTCAGGAATTACCCTAAAACTGTAGACTTTGTGGTCAGATAGTCTTACAAATTTAGTTTAGGCCCCAGGCTACTTTTTTGTCAGCTGGTGTTTTAGAGCAAAGTCTTTTCCTCCATTGGGCTTGCCCAAACACTCCCTCCATGAGCACTGTCAATATTCTGTCCTGTGCAATGTGGCTCTGTGCCAAGGCAGCCCTGAGTTAGAATGCAAACCCCACAATCACTTCAAAAAACCAACTTTTTGTTTCATTAATTTTTCTAAATAATTCTCTTGTTTTGAATTTCATTAATCTCTGATGTAATTTTGGTTATTTCTTTTCTTCTGCTGTGTTTGGGATTAAATTGTTCTTCTTTTTAAAATTCCATCAGATGGTTCATGAGTCTGCTGATGTGTGCCCCTTCTGTTTTTTGAATATAGGCATCTAATGAGATAAATTTCCCTCTTACTACTGCTTTTGCTGTATCCCACAAGTTTTGGTAACTTGTGTCTTCATTGTTGTTATATTTGAGGAATTTAATAATTTCCTCTTTTATCTCTTCCTGAACCCAAGTACCATTCAGCATATCGTTGCTTAATTTCCAAGTCTTTGAGTGGAATGCACGTTTTTGTTGGAGTTGAGTTCCACCTTTATTGCCTTATGGTCTGAGAAGATAGGAGGTATAATTTTTATTCTTTTAATTTTGCTGAAGTTTGATTTGTATTTTAGGATGTGGTTGATTTTGGCGTATGTATCATCTTCTGATGAGAAAAATGTATCTTCTTTAGCTCTGAGATGATGTGCTCTGTATTTGTCTATTAGTCCCATTTGTTCTAGGGTCACATTTAACTCCTTTGTATTATTGTTTCATTTCTGTTTAGAGGATCTGTCCAGTTCTGTCGGAGGGATGTTAAAGTCCACAATTTTAATGGCGTTATGGAATATCATATTGCTTGGACCCATCAAGGTCTGTTTCATAATCCTGGTAGCATTTAAGTTTGTGTGCATAAATACTTAAAATTGAAATGTCTTTTCTTATATTGTTTCCTTTGACAAATATAAACTGTCCATCTTTGTCTTTCTTACCTCAGTTGCTTTAAATCTGGTTGTATCTAACAATAAGATTGCAACCCCCCCTTTCTTCTGATTTCCATTTGCTTGAAATACTGTTTTTTGTCCCTTAACCCTGAGTCTGAAATTGTTCTTCAAGGCTAGGTGTGTCTCTTGGAGAAGCATACAGTGGCTTCTGCTTTTTTAACCAATCAGCCAGCCTGTGCCTCTTCAGTGGTGAATTTGGTTCATTGACATTTATTGAGAGAATTGATTAGTGTAGTAGAGTTATATTCATCTTTTTGTGTGAAAGTCTGTTGTGTAGTTTTATCCTTTGTATCATTGTGGAAGCTAAGTTTTGACCATTAGTTTATGGGTGTTTACTTTGCTGGTGGTCTATTGTGATACTCAGTGTTGAGAACAGGTCTAAGTATTTCCTGTAGAGATGGTCTTGGTTGTGGTGAATTTCCTCAGGGTTTGTATATCTGCAAAATATTTGGTTTCTTCCTCAATTTTGAAGCTTTAGTGGATTCTAAAATTCTGTATCTTTAGCAGGATACAGGATTCTAGGCTGAAGATTGTTTTGTTTAGGAGTATTGAAGGTAGATGACCATGTTCTTCTGGCTTGAAAGTTTTCAGTTGAAAAGTTTGCTGTCATCGTAATGGCTCTGCCTCTGTAGGTCAGTTGGCACTTATTGCTGGCTTCTTGCAGAATTTTTTCTTTCATCTTGACTTTGGACATGTTCATTACATTGTGTCTCATAGAGGCTGTTTGAGTTGAGATGACCTGGGGTTCAATAGCCATCTGAAAGGAGTGTGTCAGGCTCTTTAATAAAACTTGGGAATTTTCATTTATGATAGTAAATGAAGGGCTTCCATTCCTTTGTGAAAATCTTCTTCCTTTCAGGAATCCCTATTATTCATACATTTGAATGCTTCATGGAGTCTCATAATTCTTTGTCTATTCTGCTTTCTCTCTCTTCTTTTCTGCCTCTTTAACTACATGCATTCACTCAAAAACTTTATCCTCTAATGCTGAGGTTCTCTCTTCTCCATGGTCTAACCTATTTTTGATACTTTCTACTATATATTTACATTCCCTTATTGTCTTCTTCATTTCCTTAAGATCCACCACATTCTTTCTGTATTCTATATAGCTCTTGTCTGACTTTTGGTTCCATCTTTCCATTTTCTTGCCCATTCCTTTTATTGTCTTTATCATCCATATTTTAAATTCCCTTTCTGTCAATTTCATTAATTCTTTATAGGTGGAGTCATCTGTAGTAGCTGCCTCAGGGTGTATTGGAGGAGTTCCTTTGTTTGGGTGGTTCATGTTACCTAATTTTTTTGTTGGTTCTTCCTTGAGTGTTCTTTCTTCTTCTTCACCTCCTTGTCCTGCTTTTTCTTTCTCACTTCCTCCTGTGCTTCAAATTACCTTGTTTCAGAGCTTAGGTCTTGAAGTGGCCTCAGCCTGAGCAAATCCAAACTCCTCATGGCCAAGTAAACAGAAGTTCTTGCCCTTGAAAATATGTTGCAATATGTTGCCAGAACACCAGGTGGCACTGTGGGTTTTTAGGAGACAGAGAGCATAGCCAGCAACCTCTTGGTCCTTATTCCAAACTTAGTTGCCATAGGTGATCACCTGATTGTTTCCTCAGCATTCAGACCCTGCCAGGTTGGTGTCTTAAAACTCACAAGAATCCTTCAGGAGCAGGTTTCATAATGCCCCTGATTCCAGATCCTATGGGGTGCAAGAGTCCCTCAGCATGTCCCAAGAGTGGAGCTCAGATCCTGGCAGGCAGAATTTAAAAGGTCATGCTTTTGCCCCTTCTAAGACCTTCTCATAACCTTCCCACAATGACAGCACTCTGGCTGCTGAAACCTTCTTAGTATGCCTGCCTCTCCAACCACTAAACCAGTGGCATATCCACTCCATCTAGCATTTAAATTTGGTTGCAGTATACTGTTCAAGTCTGCCCACTCTTCTAAGCTTTCCACTCAATGCAAAAAACTCCAGAAAACCTTCTTCCCATCCCAGACCTCTGTGAGGTCCAGCCAATCCCAGTGAATGCAATCACTTGCTTAATTCATCAGAGTTCCACTACTCCAGATCATACGCCATACACTATAACCAGCTCAGCACCTCCTTACTGTGCTCCCTGAGCTATGACTCTGGGTAGGGTCACCACACCAGGTATGCCTGGGTTCTCTCTTTCCCAAAATCATTCTAGGAGAACTGAACTGAACCTTAAGCAGAATATTTATAAGCAGAATATTCTGTGTACCAAGCAGTACATTAAGAACTTTATAAAGTCAATTGGTTACCAGTTCTCAGGTATCACTGTGCTATTCCCACAAGAAAGATGAGTAAACCAAGGGCCATAGAAAATTAATATTGTTTAACATTGCAAATTAATAGTCTACAGTTTGAGTACAAAATAGTTTAAAGACTGGAAAAGAACCTATAACGAAGCAGAAACCAACAACAAATTCTCACAGCTTAGTAAATTAGGGAAGAACAATGAACAGAATAAAAAGTCACACCAACAGCCACAATCACAATCATCAAAGCCTTTTAGTTATATATATTATTGGTCAAGGATCATAGAAATACTAAATACTAATAGAGAAAGAATATTTAATAGTCATCTTGTCCAACTGCCTCTACTATAAAGTGAAAAAACTGAGGCTTCAAGAGCTGATGTGGTAAGTAGCAGAGTTGTGCTCTGAATCCAGATATCTAAATTCACCTATGAGTGGGGCTTCCCACCTCACTACTCCATTTCATAGGTCCTAGAATTCTTCCTTCTTGGCAATATGTCACAATATGGTCAGTATGTTAGAAAAATAGATAAAATTTTCTAATGTATAATTTCAAATTTTCTCACTGTAAAACAATTATGAAACTTTTGAAATGTGAAGTATATAGTTTGTTTAGCTTGTCATTGTTTGAATAAAATCCCTGTTCTATTCATCCCCTTTTCTCTATTCCAAACTCTTAATTATGTAAGTCATTATCATCACTTTATTATCTTATTTATTAGTGATAGTTCAACCTTTAAAATTCTTCATGCATTTTAAAACTCTCTTCAGAGTAACAGAAGAAAAGTAACATACTCAAGTTTCCAGCTCATTGATGCTACATACAAGCAGTAAGAACCTAGACAATACTCAACTTTCTGCAGCTAAGTTTCATTACCTGTAAAAACTGACATCATAGTGTCTAACTTCCTGGGTTGTTGTGAGAATTAAATCTAGGTAAAACATCTACTTCAAAAATATAAATGACTATACTGCAATCACAACACTAGGCATCTACCCAGAAGAAAAATGAATCATTTTATCATAAGGACATTTCCACTAGACTGTTTATGGCAGCTTGATTTACAATTGCCAAAATGTGGAAACAACCTGAATACCCACCAACCGAGGAATTGATCCACAATCTATGGAATATATGGAATACTGTTAAGCTATTAAAAAAGATGGAGACCTTTCATCTTTTGTATTAACCTAGATGGAGGTCGAACACATTCTTCCTAGTAAAGTATCAAAAGAATGGAGAAGCAAGAATCCAATGTACTCAATTTTAATATGAAGCCAGTAGACAATCTAATACAAGCTTGGATAAGAGAAAAACTCAAATCAATTCAAGTTAGGGGTAGGAGAACAAGGGAGTGGGGAGAGAGGAGGAAAGTAGGGGAAGGGTATGCTCCCATTTAATGGCCACAATGTTAGGGTGCATGGCACACTTCCTGGGGGTGGAACACAATTATAAGAAAGACTCTACATAATGAATGCAAACATTGTAACCTAGTTCTTTGTACCCTCAATTAATCTTAAATAATAACAAATATATATAAATGACTTTTGCTTCCTTGGCATGAGTATTTAATTTCACTGGCTACCACCATTCTGCAGTCATCCACATTAAGCTACCTTCTTTTTTCTTCACTTGTCCTGTCCTTCCTCAGAGAATACCCTCAGTTTTGACTTTTCAATTTCAACTTGCATGTTTTTCTACAATTTTCAGTGTCTTTAAAAAGAAAAGGAAGGAAGGAGAGACAAAAAGGACAAGTGAGCAATTTACCTGTCAGTGAGATTTTCTCATTTTTTTCTTTTGTTTCAATCCTGTTTCATTCAAATTCTGCTTAAGTTAAATCCTATTTATTGTGTTTTCATATTGTATGTTGCTATCTGAAGTATTCATTAAGAGTTGGGAGTGCTTTGTTCACTTACAATACTGATCTACAGAAATATCTGTGAGAATCACTAACTCTAGTCATGTTATTGACAGGAGTTGGTATGAGATGGCCATCAGAGATTACCAAGAAAAGACATTATTTTTTTGGATGCCAAAACTTTTGTTTTTCTACATAGCTGTATTCCACAGAAATGGCCAAATTTTCTAAGCCCAATCTTTCTTAAAATAATCAGTGCCTCAAACCTTTGGAATATAAATCACATTAAAATTCACCCTGTTGAGCCATAGGGATAAAAGAAAGATCTTGGAGTTTGAAGAGAGAGAAAAACATGTACAAAAGGCAGGGGGTAGGTCATGAAACTTGATATAGAAAAAGAAAAATTATAGAAGTATAAGAGTACTGAGTCAAGAGCTAGGGTTTTAAAAATAAATTTTTCCCTGTACAAAGTAAGATCCTTTTCCAAGTTAAGGGGCTCAAGACCTTTTATTCAACTCTGTGTCTCCAGTGTCATGGAGACACAACCCATATTCATCTCTTGAACTCATAATTCTAGATAGAATTTTAGCCACATTAATCTGTAGCCAGAAGTATGTTTCTAAGTAGCAATTGCTAGTCACTAAACTCTGCAATCATCTTTGAAAATGTGAATATCCAACAATAACTTTTTTTTTAATTTAAAGATTATCCACACTCTAGAATCTTAACTTCAGAATAGTCAGTTGGGGAGTAATATCTATGAAGATTGATTTAGAGCTTTTTCAATGCTATGTATATAAATATTCATTTAAGCCAAATGAACCACTTTGGCAGACCTATTGAAAACCTGCTTGTCCCAAGCTTGCAGCTGGCCCAGAGTATGTGGGAAGCAAGGTCAGGCAGCACGCCTTCCTTCCTGTCTGCCAGCTCTGTCTGCAGCTGAGCAGGACAGGAGGGCTTTGAACGGAGGTCTGCGATGAAAAGGATGACTTGGCAGCTCCTCAGAGGTCAGGTATACAAATGAAGCTGAAATTGTTCCTTTTCCATTGTCATTTGCTTCATGAATCCTCATAATTTGGGAGAAAGTTCAACAACTTTCTCTACCTTTGTTAATTTATTTACTTAAGATATTTATTGGGTACCTATTCAGTGAAATCAATAGGACAGATTAGTTCTTTGACTTCGTGTAGCTTATATTCCATTCATTATCCTTTATTGAATAGTTAACAATAGGCTATGAAGTAGAAAACGCTCTAGGAACTGTGGATTTCAATGATGGAACAGAAGATTCCTGCTACCAAAAGTGAATACTTAGCTTCAGTCAACACACTTGTATGTAAATAATAACTTCACAATGAAATAAATGCTAAGAATTGTTCATACAAAGTACTTCCTAATGACCTAGATAATGGAAATAGTGCCATTATATCCCTCCCACATTTCAAATATTTTAAAGAAAAATTGCATTTGTAGGTCTCAGTTGGCAGTTGAATTTATGAGCTAGGGAAATAGATACTCTAGCAAACTAAAATCAATAATTTTAAACACAGAAAACATAAAATGGCATTATATTAGATATATTACTAATGCTTCTACTTTCTCTTATCTATTTTAATGGAATATATTTTAAAAATGCATATAATAAATGATCATACCAAGGCTATCATCAAAAAGTCGTATGTATTATTTCCCATTATAAGTGCTTATGCTGATTTAAATAAAGAATAAGGTTTATGAGAATAAAATGTTAAGAATTAGGTAATGCATGTTCCCCTATTGATCTCTATTAAATTGTCTTTCTCAGGGCCTGCAAGTTGCTTGTAAATCATTAAAAGAGATCACAAGATTATTAGGTTAAATACGTTCTAGGGTAAGTCTTTAATATACTTTATGAAACATGAGCATTTACCAAAACTGAAATAATAAAATCTGATTAAAATTAAGTCAAATCAATAAAGTTTGTTGACTTGATTGGGTTGAGTCTGGCTCTACAATTATGTGTCAGGCCAAACAAACAAAACACTGAAAACTTGGGGTCAGAGTCGTAAAAAAATAATAATTTCTGATTTACTGCTTTTTTACCTTCAATCCTATGTTCTCTAGATCTTTATAACTTATTAGGCAGTCTGTGGTCAGAATTGACCTTTATAGGGATGATTCCATAAAATTCCCAATAAAAAACCAAAGGTTTAATAATATCCACTTACCATGAAAAAAAAAAACTCAATTACAACTTTCCATCATTTCTCAAAGGTGCTATTAATTGCAGTATGTGCTACTATTTTATATAGTCTATGAATGAATTAAAAAACTGTCAATTATAAATAACAGAATGTTTTATTATCATTAGAATATTTATTTTACACTTAACAAAGGAGTTATTTTAGATTTACTTAGACACATAATTTTAACTCTATCACTCTTGTGTAATCATAAAAAGAAAATATAAGTGAAATAAAGGTTCTTATAACACTATCACATTCTGTATCTGAATTTTCTATATCACTTCTTTTCTGTATTACGTGGTAGATGTCACTACCCACGTTTTCTATACAAATAGCACTCTCTGAAACAACAAGAGAGTTAATGATGCAGATTTTTTTTAGAGGATGTTTTATTAGTATCTCTGAGCTTTCATTTTCAAGTTTGACACACATTCTACAAGTCTAGATGTCAACTCTTTAAACCTCAGCAGAAGGTGTTATTAGGATTTAAAAAAGGGTATACATAGATATATTCCCTCCTCAAACAGGCCTTAAATGGTGCATAGAATGAAATATTGATAGTTGAACTTATCTAGAATTGCTACCATGGATCATGAGCAAATCTGTTCATGAGTGAGCAATGATTGTTATGCTGAAATGGATGCCTGAACTAAAGAGACTGTAAGACATCGTGGCTTATAGAAGATATTGGAGTTTCAGAGATGTTAGGATGTGAAAACAAGCACCTTAGAATAAGTGAAATAAAGCAACCTCCAAATTAAACTATTTAGAATAGCACATTTCTCTGACATTTCTATTATTTATATATTTATTTGAATATTAACATATATACATTAAATTACATATTAAAATAGCACACTACTGTATCATGTGCCACCTTATATAATGTTAGCCAAACTTTGGACTCAAAAACCCAGCAAGAATAGTGTCTACTCTAAGGAATCAAACCAATAATTACTAATAATATGAAGGCTATTTGATGAATAAAATATAATTACATATAATTAAAACTAAACGAAATAGAAATTGTGAAATGTATTCTCTATCCTCACCATCCTTGATCTTTTAAGATGTTGAAAACTTGGAATTGAAAAGAGCCAATGAAAAAAGAACAATCAAGGGCTTTACAGTGGAGATGTTTTGCTGTAGTTTTTGAAAAATTCCAATGGGGGAAAAAATTTACCACATTTGTAACTTTCTACCCTGAGCAACATTATACAGAACTTATAGAAGGAAAAATATCCATTTGGAAGAACAAGACATTTAAATGATACCCAGTTTTAAAAGTTTTCCCTTGTACTGCTGGTGTTATAGTCCAGTGATGCCTGCTGGGAAACTGGTGGCACAGCAGGTGAGCAAGGGAAGCTTCGTCTGCATTTACAATCACTTCCTGTCCTCCCCATCGCTCACACCACAGCCTGAGTTCTGCCTCCTGCCACATGTCAGCTGTGGCATTAGGTTCTTATGGGAGTGTAAACTGTGCATGTGAGCGATAGACATTGCATGCTCCTTATGAGAAACTAATGCTTCCTCCCTAAGCCCTTGTCCAGAGTAAATTTGCCTTCCATGGAACCAGTCCCTGGTGCCAAAGAGGTTGGGGATTTCTGCCAGTCCTATGTTCTGTGTTTAGATTCTAAGGTACATACTAGAGTATGGACATGGGGTATTATAATAGATTTCTTTGCCAGCACTTGTGTGATACATGTACTAAATACATCATAAAATACAGATATTTTAGCATATTTAAAACCTCTGAATTATCTCAAGGGCAACAGCTTTACCATCTTTAAATGCCTACATCACTGATAATATGTGCCACATAATTAACACTTAATGATATAGTCCATCATATTAATTTTGCCAGCCCATAATGGGTATGTGTAAGAACAAATGAAGGATGAGGTCAGAAAGATGAATTTAAATTGGGAGGCCTTTTATCAGTTATCCTTAATAAATGCTAGTAAATGTGTCTAATTAACAACTCAAATCTTCATTAGAGATTCATTGAAGTATCTTCTGATCTAATAGGAATTTCATAGGACTTTAATTTTGTTCAGGCAAACAATGCTGTAATATTTCAGAAGATCTTAATATATGTAGATATAAGACACCTAATAAGAGAAAAGAATTGATAAATGTAGAAATGCAGATCTCATTTATGAAATATTTTGAACTATACTACATTTTCTTAGTCAATATGCATAATATATATAACTTTACACTGTAATATGAAACGTATATTCATATCTTTCTATCTTTACCCCTATGTTCATCTATTTATTTCCCTCTACCTACCTATCTGGTAAGTTATAAAGTGGTATAAAAGCTATATGATATGGCCCTTCTTCTGTCTACTTCTCCAGGTGCACGACTTGCTATTGCTTCTAGTACCCCAGGCTCTAATCATATAGCAGCCTAGTTTCTAGCCATTCAGAACTATTTACTTTACAAATTGTAGTTGCTATTTCAGAACTGGAAGCCCTCAGTTCACTTGTGATGCCTCCTTACCAGCTGGCAAGCACCTCGCCATGCTTCAGACATCACTGATTGATAAAAACAAAGCCCCTATAGTCAATGATTTACACTGGGGCCATTGCGATGTATGGGCTACGATACAATAGATTTCAACTGCAATTGTAAAAGGACCTCAAAGAGATTAATGCATTTGAAAACAAAAAACATTTGTTAGTACATTTAAAAGAACAAAATTTCGAATGTATTTTTGAAAAATAGAGCTTTTATACATATTTTATTTTGGCATGGGGTGACCACCAAAATAGACTAAAAATACATATAAATTACATCTTATATTTATCTTTCAGGCCAAAAATTCAAATGGTATAAAAAGCATTATGAAAAACAGAAAAGGTAAAGAGTAATCTAAGCCTCTTTAATACTATTTTTGATATAATTGCTTCCTTAAATAAAATCATTAGGGCGGTGCCTGTGGCTCGGCGAATAGAGCGCCGGCCCCATATACCGAGGGTGGCAGGTTCAAACACAGCCCCGACCAAACTGCATCAAAAAATAGCCAGGCGTTGTGGCGGGTGCCTGTAGTCCCAGCTACTCGGGAGGCTGAGGCAAGAGAATCGCCTAAGCTCAAGAACTGGAGGTTGCTGTGAGCTGTGACACCATCGCACTCTACCGAGGGTGATAGAGTGAAGACTCTGTCTCTACAAAAAAAAAAAAAAAATAGATAAAATAAATAAATAAATAAATAAAATCATTAAAATACTTAATCCCAAATAATAATTATCTGTGAAATAGTTAAAAATAGTTATTACAAACTACTATGAGAGTAAAACACTTTTTTCTGAAATATGTTATTTGGTAATTTACTTTTAACTAATTTTACACGTGTCTACAGAAGAAAGATCCTTCTCTGAATTGAAATTAATTTAAACTTGTTCAAAGAACAAATCTAGGATATAATACTTAATAGAATGAGCACTAATAGAATGTATATTTCAGCAGCCAAAAAGACAGAAATAATGAAATACACTGATGATTTGAATAATGCCAAATTAGGGTGAAGAACAAGATAATTTAAAAAGTTATATTAGAAGAATATTATCTTGATTCAATAGATTTGTTTTTAGCTTTTAAGCTATAAGAATGTTATATAGAAACTTTTTGCTCCAGCTAAACCTTCTATTAAATTAATAAATAAAGATAATCTTAGGCACTGCAAAATAAACTGTATTTATTTTATTTGTGAGTATGGTTAGTTCATATAAAGATCATTCTAATGATTAGGCTATCTTTTATCAAGATTCCTAAAACTTCTATTAAAAACTGAATACATGAACATATATTCCCTAATAATGCAAACAATTTATAAGACTGTAAACTAAAAACAAAAATTCATTCTTCAATTCACAGTTCCACTATTGACCTTATTTGCCTCTTTCCAAGTAATCGCTAGTAATTGTTTAAATGCATTTTTGCAAAATTATTTAAGGTATTTACCTTAGGAATATATACAGGCCTACATGTATTTATTCATGTTATGCCCATTTTTGTCTCAAAAATGTAAAATAATTTTACATTTCAGCATATATAGACATAGTAAATTTTTTAAAAAGGTATTTAGTATGCTATAGTCCACAGTGTGGATGTCCTGATATTTATTTATTTATTTAACATTCACCTACTGATGGAAATTTAGCCTATTTCCTCACTTTAGTTATCATGAACCAGTATGCATTTAATCTCTTAAAATGGTAGACAACGTACATCAAAGTAAAACAATTAGAAATACTTGATAACGTGTTTTTAAAATATTCTTGAATACATCATTGACCTTCCAATAAAGAAAGTAACATAACATGGAGGCCAGAACCTGAGATGAGTCTGGTGCTATGAGCTGCATGTTTTCATTTCTAACCAATCTGCAATTCATATATTGAAGGTCAAATGCCCAATGTGGCAGTATTTGTAGATGGGGACTTTTAGATGTTATTAGGGTGTGAGGATGGAGTCCCCTGATATGACTAATTCCCTTATAAGGAAAAACGGGAGAGCTCTACTCCCCACCCCACATGTAAGGATACAGCAAAGAGCCATCTATCTACCCAGGAAGAAAGCTCTCATCAGGAGCCACATAGGCAGAAGTTTGATCCTGGACTTCTCAGCTTTAAAACTGTGAGAAACAAATTTCATTGTTTAAGCCTCCCAGAATATGGTAGTTTTTAATAGCACCAGAACTGACTAAGACATTTGGCTTATAATTTAAAGTGATTTTTGCAAACTTAATTTGAGCATCACTTTTTACAGACTTGTGAAGTCAGAAAACATCTTCTAGGTGGGGCCTTCTCTAGGTAACGGGTCTAATTAAAGACACCATCCACAGTGTGGAACCCAAAAGGCATACCTTTACTCATAAAGGTAAACTGGCCAGAAACTGTCAGTGCTCCTAGACAAATGACAGGAACAAACACAATTCCTTTCTGGGAAAAAAAAAAATTCCATCCTAGAATTAAAAAAAAAAAAAAATTCCACAGCAAACATTTAAAGGAATAAAAAGCATCTCACTGTGAAAATTTCACTAAATATGCAAAGTCACATAAGAAAAGACAAAGCGAATGAATAGTCAACAGAATCAGACTTATTGTAGAATATTTAGACATTGTAAATACCAGGTAGTGATTATAAAAATGTATGTTTAGTAAGATCCAAGAAAAAGGAGAAGAGCTCCATGTTTTCATACAATAATGAAAACAACCTCAGTCCATCCATCACTTGACAAATCCTTGAAAAAATGTAGATCAAGAAAAACATCAACAACCATCATCTATGACATAACTAGGAGAAAGACACTACTTCCAAATTTAAATTATGTAAAAGTAATGAAATAGAAATAAACGTATTCTTTATTGAAAATAAATCTGGAGTCCACAGAAAAAAAATTAGTGTTAAGCAGGAACTTTACAAGAGAAAGGAAAAGGGAATAGTTCGAGAAGGTCAGACGAAATATATAATATTATAATAATGTATAATAATACACACACACACATATATGTATATATATATATATATATATACAGGTGGCCATAAGTCTGTATTCAATTTAAAATAGTAGGCCACTTAAAATCGCACACGAAATTTATGGTCACCCTTTGTGTGTGTGCATATATATAATGTGTGTGGTGAGCAGCGGCCGCATACTCCTCTCTTGACCTGGGGTTCTTTCAATCCCAGGGACATAGTGCCTGGTTCCCAAAGCCCACAGGCTGAAAGAAACAAAGGGTAGCCCCTCTTACATCTGAGCCTGGGGTGCACTCAATACTCCCTTCATCCTGTTTCACATCCCCATCCAAACTAGGCCTACACACTCATATGCTGAACTGTTGAGATTTATATCTCCCTTTAGGCAACTCTAGGTCTGGACAAATATTTACAAATTGCCCATCCAGCCCAATTTCCTCATGCTATCGAGCGGACAAAGAGATGCAGAGAGGGGAGGAGGGCTGCCAGGGCACACAGCACCTAGAGGCTCAGCCTAGTCTGGAGAGCTGAGCTGCAGTGGGGAGGCTGCCTGGGAGGAGCTGTGGCCTGGGCCTGAGGCACCGTTGTTTCTTTCATCCCCACCTGCCTGTGGCTACACACTCAGACCCCACCTCTGGACAACTGCCTGGTTATGACACAGAACATCCTAATGAAGTGTTTTCAATGATTAAAAAAATAACATATATATATGCATATTATATATGTGCATATATATATTTATATAATATAATCCATCAATTATCAATCAAATATTAAAATGTATATATATGTGTATATATATATCCACAACCACTTATATTAGAAAGGAAGAAATGCTGAAAATCAACAAGATACACAACTATTTCAAGAATTTAGGAAATAAGATAAATCACAAAGTAGAATTAAGGTAATAATAAGAATAAGAACCAAATTTAATGACAAAGGGAAAATGATTCTGCAAAGTGAACAGCTGAGCTTTTGAAAAAACTTGTAAAATTAACAAATTTCTGTTATAGCTGATCAAGAAGAAATGTGAAAAAGAAAAATAATAAAACACATTAGTAATAAATGGAAATAAGACTATAGATGTTAAAGATATTTACCAGAAGATCAAAAGAGGATGCTAGCAAAAAATTTTAATTGAATAAATTTTAAAATATATACAAAAAGGAAAAATTCCTAGAAGAAAAAAGGAACTAATTATCTAAAGAATAGAAGAGTTGCAATTATACTCAAGTGACAAATCAGTTTGTACAGAAAATCCAAACAAAGCACAGATTAATGATTAGAATGTTGATAACAAGGCTTAGCAGATTTATTGGATACATATCTTTAAAAATTTCATTTAACTACCCAGCAATAAACAATTACAATATAAAATTCTTAAAATTCTAAGGAAGGAGAAAGGGCTTGTATGTTACCAATGACAGCTTCAGCAGATAGCAGCCTCAATAGCAGAGTAACCATCAGTTCTAGGTCACATTATTTTTCCTACTTTCCTTTTCATATAAAGGTATTTAACATTTGCTATAGTTATTAACCTGAGAAGCTTCCATTTCTTTTTGTTTTTCTTGTCCTTCTCCCTCTTTTGTAAACAATCACTTGTATTAAATTTCTTTTGTTTCAAAAACTGACTAATTTTTCTAAATACTGACAAATTCCTTAGTTCATAGCTCTGATGTACTTCAGCAAGCATCTTTTTTTTTTTTTTTTTTTTTTTTGAGACAGAGCCTCAAGCTGTCACCCTGGAGAGAGTCCTGTGGCATCACAGCTCACAGCAACTTCCAATTCCTGGGCTCAAGTGAGTCTCCTGCCTCCGCCTCCCAAGTAGCTGGGACTACAGGTGCCCACCACAACGCCCGGCCATGTTTTGGTTGCAGCCGTCATTGTTTGGCGGGCCTGGGCTGGATTCGAACCCGCCAGCTCAGGTGTACGTGGCTGGTGCCTTAGCCAGCAAGCATCTTTTATAGTGACCTTTGGTCTGAAACAGTATGAGAAGACATTGGTTTAGAGTTAAGAATGTTTGTTTCATCTTCAACATCAATCTGATCTCCCTATATCAAACAGACAGGCTTCAAGGAACAGAAACAATTTAAAGAACTACAAAGTTTTGTCATGGATGGGTCCCCCAGAGGTATTCTAAGCTTGGTAAATTGAAGTCTATTGCAATGTGGACCCAAATAGTATGTGTGCATGTTTAAATATGTGTATATATGTATCTTAGTCCATTTGTGCTCCTATAATAAAATGCCAATGGTGGGTAATTTATAAGGAACAGAAATTTATTTTTACACTTTGCAGGCTGGAAAGGCTAAGATCAAGATTCTGGCATTTGGCTCAGCACCTGTGGCTCAACGGGCTAAGGCGCCAGCCACGTACACCTGAGCTGGTGGGTTCGAATCCAGCCCGGGCCCACCAAACAACAATGACGGCTGCAACCAAAAAATGGCCAGGCATTGTGGCAGGCGCCTGTGGTCCCAGCTACTTGGGAGGCAGAGGCAAGACACTCGCTTAAGCCCAGGAATTAGAGGTTGCTGTGAGCTGTGATGCCATGGCACTCTACCCAGGGTGACAGCTTGAGGCTCTGTCTCAAAAAAAAAAGATTCTGGCATTTGGTGTCTGGTGAAGGTCTTCTTGCTGTGTCCACACACAACAGAAGGTAAACGGGTAAGAGATATGAAATCCGGCCCTTTAGTATGAAGTCTTTTTATAAGAGCACCTGTACCCATTTACAAATGAGAAGCTCACATGTCCTAAACACCTCTTAAAGGCCCCACTTCCTACATATTCAAACCATAGCAGTATCACTGCATTTCATATTCATACGTTTATCTATGTAATTTAAACATAGGTATGTGTGTAGGTATTTAGCACTTATTCTTTAAGTATGTCAACTTATATTCACATAAATTTTTATATTAACCACCTTTTAAAAATACCATTATTAAACTCTAAAGAAAAAACCTACATCATTATCTTTCCCTATTACCTTTTTTTTCTCTTCATGGAGTTTCTAAGGAAATCAGAAGACTGGATTATTTCAACATTCCTATATTGAGTCATTCAAATAATAGATATTGAGCCATTTTAGTTTCCTAGTCAAACCTATAATTTTTATTCTCTGTGATGACAATTTCAGGTCTGCGGCCAAATAAAGATTTTATAAAAGTCCTTTATAAACGAAAAAATAAATATTTTCCTGCGATTATCAATCAAGTATAAAATAACTGCCCTAATTAAACTCAAACAATGTGGACAGGTTTTGGAACACTAAAGTAATGAACTCAGAAAAACAGAAAAAATAAACAGTTTTTAAAAAATTGGCACCAAAGAAGTGGTAATGGGAAGGAATGCATTCATTTATTTTTTAACTTCTTTTTTTTATTTTTTAAGTTTTGAAATTTTCCACTGAAGCGTTTATCTACCTAAAGGGAAAAAGAACAGGTCAGGAAGTTTCTCAATTTTTCCTAATGTAGTCACATTTACAATTAGGTGGATACACTGTGAAACAATCACAGGCTTAAAGTACTTGAACAATGACTTTAATACCTTAAAGTATGAATATGGAATATAAATCACTCTTTTAATATTTTTATTTTTAATAGTGTACTTTACTTATGTATTTATTTATTTTATTTGTCTATTTATTTTTTGAGGCAGAGTCTCAAGCTGTCACCCTGGGTAAATTGCCATGGCATCATCATAGCTCACAGCAACCTCCAACTCTTGGGCTCAAAGAATCCTCTAACCTTAGTGTTTCTACTTTTAGTACAGATGGAATCTTGCTCTTGCTTAGGCTGGTCTTGAACTTGTGAGCTCAAACAATCCACCGGCCTCAGCCTTCAAGAGTGCTAAGGCGTAAGCCACTGTGCCCTGCTGGTGCACTTTATATTTCAAAGCTTTTTTGTCTAGGTAGGCTTTTAAAAGATTTCAACAATTTAAGAGCCCAGAATTAACATCATTTGAATTTTTATTTGTTATTTTAATATTACTTCATTGGTTTGTAAGTGCAGTAAATTCATATCATTTTAATTTGAGGGATGCCTTAAATAAATCAAATATTAAATAAACTAAGAGAAGCTGTTATTTATCTTAGAACAGGCAATGGGTATATATTGAATATCTTCCATAAACTCTGGACGCCCTTCCAACCTGGATTATAAGCATAAGTTTTGCTCAGAAAAAAAACAGTTTTTGGTTCGTTCTTCCATCAAGAATACCCACTACTTCAACCAAGCTAGACCTGCAGGTTTTTGGAAGTTAGGGTGGTGGAGGAAGGCAATAATGAAAGGTGGACTCTGTGGAGCCAGTGGGCATGGCTTCACAGAGCTGACCCACCTCTTACCAGCTATGTGATTCAAGGAGAAAGGTTAATTTTCCAAGTGGGTCAACTTGTTAATTGGAATAATAACTCTTTCAAAAGGTGTTTTAAGGATTAAATTAATTAATATTCATAACTTTCAAACAATGTCTGCCACATTGCATATATTATAAATATTTATTATTATAAGTAATTCAAATAAACCTTCCAAACACATACTTTTTCCAGCTGGGAAAAAAGCCAGCTGGGAAGTGAGAGAACTTGTACACAAGTTTAACCAGCTATTAGAACATTGTTAACTCATTTCTCAATTTTTTGCTCCTCTTGGAGGACACAAGGAAATAACTACATTATATGCTAATTGATTTGTTTTTATCCTGTTACCAGCAAGAAATAAAAAAATTAGATTAGGATTATTTCGTTTATGTGTACATTCTACTACCTTCCTGCAGAAAAGTTAATAAATTGTATAGGAAAGAAAAAAAACCCCACAAAATAAGAGAAATATTGACCTCTGTTTCCAAGGCAAAGGGCATGTTGAATGTATCTTCTTTGTTCTGTAGTGTAGCTGCTCCCATGCTTGGACATCTCTTTTATGAGGTACAATATGAGGCTAATGGATCAAATGAGCAGATGGTAATATTCTGGAAAATAATGATAATATTAATACTTCCACCACTGCCGGGGTCTCAACCCTGCTGAGTAATACAGCAACTAGCAGTGGGGAATTGCTCCTGGGAGGGGCGGGGATATACAGAAAGTCTACTGTGCTTCTTCCACTATGTGGCTGAATGATTACCTGCTGTGTGCATGCACAAAAACATACAGCTGACATGTGAACATATTGTATAAAATACATCACTAGAAATTATCTTAAAGAATGTCCAGGGACCATTAATTCTTCCATTCAATAAATGTCTAAGGAGTGTCAACTCCACGCTAAACAATATTGCATAATATTTTTTGAAATACATTATGCTTAAAATGAGATTATCATTAAGATGATCCTGGGCATTTGTGTATAAATTAAAAATGTTGTGTTCATTTTCTGTGCATTAGGAAAATATAACTACACAGAAAAATATCATAAATATTGCTTAAGATAAAATGAAAATAGGTACTTAAAAATTAATGAAACAAGGAGTTGATTTTTTGAAAAAATAAATAAAATAGATAAACCTTTGGCCAGACTAATTATAAGTAGAAAAGTAAAATCTCTAGTAACCTCAATCAGAAATGATAAAGGGGAAATTACAACTGATGCCACACAGATACAAGAGATCATTTCTGAATACTACCAGAAACTCTATGCCCAGAAATTTGACAATGTGAAGGAAATTGATCAATATTTGGAATCACACCCTGTCCCTAGACTTAGCCAGGAAGAAATAGAGCTCCTGAACAGACCAATTTCAAGCACTGAGATTACAGAAATAATCAAAAATCTTCCAACCAAAAAATGGCTTGGCCCAGATGGCTTCACGATGGCTTCCAGAATTCTATCAAACCTTCAAGGAAGAGCCTATTCCCACACTGCAGAAATTATTCCAAAAAATTGAGGAGGAAGGAATCTTCCCCAACACGTTCTACGAAGCAAACTTCACCCTGATACCAAAACCAAGAAAAGACCCAACTAAAAAGGAGAATTTCAGACCAATTTCACTCATGAATATAGATGCAAAAATTCTCAACAAAATTCTAGCCAATAGATTACAGCTTATCATTAAAAAAGTCATACATCATAATCAAGTAGGTTTCATCCCAGGGACGCAAGGCTGGTTTAACATACGCAAATCCATGAATGTTATCCACCATATTAACAGAAACAAAAGCAAAGATCATATGATCCTCTCAATAGATGCAGAAAAAGCATTCAACAAAATCCAGCATCCTTTTCTAATTAGAACACTGAAGACTATAGGCATATGTGGCACATTTCTGAAACTGATTGAAGCTATCTATGACAAACCCACAGCTAATATTTTACTGAATGGAGTAAAACTGAGAACTTTTCCTCTTAGAACTGGAACCAGACAAGGTTGTCCTCTGTCACCATTACTATTCAACGTAGTGTTGGAAGTGCTAGCCAATACAATTAGGCAAGACAAGGAAATAAAGGGATCCAAACGGGACCAGAGGAGGTCAAACTCTCCCTCTTTGCTGACGACATGATCTTATACTTAGAAAACCCCAAAGACTCGACCACAAGACTCCTGTAAGTCATCAGAAAATACAGTAATGTCTCAGGATATAAAATCAATATCCACAAGTCAGTAGCCTTTGTAT
>CAUYRH010026199.1:0-24090 GCA_963574655.1 Perodicticus potto
CATAAATCTGTAGCCTTTATATATACCAATCATAGTCAAGCCGAAAAAACAGTCAAGGACTCTATCCCGTTCACACTAGTACCAAAGAAGATGAAATATTTGGGAGTTTATCTAACAAAGGATGTGAAAGATTGCTATAAAGACATTTATGAAACTCTAAGAAAAGAAATAGGTGAAGATGTTACCAAATGGAAAAACATACCATGCTAATGGCTGGGAAGAATCAACTGTTAAAATGTCCTTACTATCCAAAGCTCTATACAAATTTAATGCAATCCCTATTAAAGCTCCACTGTCATACTTAAAGATCTCAAAAGAATAATACTTCATTTTATATGGAATCAGAAAAAAACCTTGAATAGCCAAGACATTACTCAGAAATAAAAACAAAGCAGGAGGAATCATGTTACCAGACCTCAGACTATACTATAAATCGATAGTGATCAAAATAGCACCGTAGCGGCACAAAAACAGAGAGGTAGATGTATGGGATAGAATAGAGAACCAAGAGATGAACCCAGCTACTTACCGTTGTTTGATCTTTGACAAGTTAATTAAAAACATTCAGTGGGGAAAAGATTCCCTATTTAACAAATGGTACTGGGTGAACTGGCTGGCAAACTGTAGAAGATTGATCCTGGACCCACACCTTTCACCATTAACTAAGACAGACTCTCACTGGATTTAAGATTTAAACTTAAGACATGAAACTATAAAAATACTAGAAGAAAGTATGGGGAAACTCTTGAAGGAATCGGCCTGGGCCCATATGTTATAAGGAGGACTCCCCAGGCAATTGAAACAGCACATCAAATATACACTACTGGGACCTGATCAAACTAGAAAGCTTCTGCACAGCCAAGAGCACAGTAAGTAAAACAAGCAGACAGCCCACAGAATGGGAGAAGATATTTGCAGGTTATGCCTCTGACAAAGTTTAATAACCAGAATCCAGAGAGAACTCAAACGTATTAGCAAGAAAAGAACAAGTGATCCCATCCCTGGGTGGGCAATGGACTTGAGAGAAACTTCTCTGAAGAACACAGGCGCATGGCCTACAGACACATGAAAAAATGCTCATCATCCTTAATTATCAGAGAAATGCAAATCAAAACTACCTTGAGATATCATCTATCTCCAGTAAGATTAGCCCACATCACAAAATCCCAAATCCAGAGATGTTGTCATGGATGTGTAGAAAAGGGAACACTTCTACATTGCTGGTGGGAATGCAAACTAATATGTTCCTTTTGGAAAGATGTTTGGAGAATACTCAGAGATCTAAAGATAGACCTGCCATTCGATCCTATAATTCCTCTACTAGGTATATATCCAGAAGACCAAAAGTCACATTACAACAAAGATATTTGTACCAGAATGTTTATTGCAGCCCAATTTGTAATTGCTAAGACATGGAAGAAGCCCAAGTGCCCATCAACCCACGAATGGATTAATAAATTGTGGTATATGTACACCATGGAATACTATACAGCCTTAAAGAACGATGGAGACTTTACCTCTTTCATGTTTACATGGATGGAACTGGAACATATTCTTCATAGCAAAGTATCTCAAGAATGGAAGAAAAAGTATACATTGTACTCGCCCTACTATGAAACTAATTTATAATGTTATAACACAACTATAGCACAAGAATATGGGGTAAGGGGCAAGGGAGGGGAGGGGATTTGGGGAGGATGGGTGGAGTGAGGGTAATTGGTGGGAGTACACCTATGATGCATCTTAGAAGGGTACAGGTAAAACTTACTGAATGCAGACTACAAAGGTCTTAACACAATAACTAAGAAAATGCCATGAATGCTATGTTAACAAGTTTGATGGAAATATTTCAGATTGTATATGAAACTAGCACATTGTACCCCATGACTGCATTAATTTACACAGCTATGATTTAATAAATAAAATAAAATACTCTTATGTCACTATACCTTGTTATTCTCCCTGTATCACCTTGTTTATGTACTTTGAAGAAATGATTATATTCTGTTTTTCTTTATGTCTCCCATTCAAATGTAAGCCCCATTAAGGAATAAACCTTTTCTGTCTTATTCATAGGTAAATCCCTAGTTCTCTATACAGTGCCATGCATAAAGGAAAAAATTTGGTAAATATTTAAGTGGGTGTTAAAGACCCTCTCTCCACAGGTCAGATTTTACCTTATGTTAAAGCAATTCTCAGGCTGAAAGGTCTTTGCTTAGAGACATTTTACACTTCTCCACCACCCCAAATCAGGTATTTAGATGGCTGAGTTTGACCATTTTTCAATTTTTATTACATGTTAAAAGGTGGCCTATTTTTATGTCACTCCTTTCGGTTGTAGGATTTCTGAAATATAAATACAAGAAGTAGAGAATTCCTGGGAAAAAAATGTTGCAATTAAAATTTGTGGCTGCTTTTAAGGATAAATGATAACCATCACAGATGGTTGTTTGCAAAGATGTGGATCATTGGGTACTTGGGCTTCATCCAGTGATTTGTTATAACTTAATTACTTAACTGATGGAATCAGAAATGTAAACACCTGAGACATTACAGTAGCACCTGCTTCTAAAACAATTATTAAAGTGACCTTTATTGTATTTTATCCTCCCAGGGTCTAGTGAAGCTGGCATTGGCCTGTCCTTGCTTCAGTGCTGACTAGTCCTGTATCTTTTTTGTTTCCTCCTCTAAACTTTTATGTTTTTAAAGAATTTCCTCTGTTATATGTGGGTGCTATTAATATCAAACTACATTTTTCTTTTTGTAAATTCCATAAAAGCACTTTTTTAGAAAACATTATAGTCTGCAATGACCCTGTGTTATAGTTTGCCATTACTTTACACTCTGTATTCAACAATATTGCCCAATGTATTTTGGGCATGCTTTGATCAGTTCTTTTTTTTTTTTATTTTCCTGATAATAATAGGTACATATTTCCATTAGTCTCAATCTTCTCTCTCATTTTATCTCTATATTCTTTCATCTTCTTTCCAATACATTTTTTCCTGTTTACCTTAATTTACATTGATATAATGGTTTCTATCAATAAATGACTTATTGAATTTACTGTAATTTTTTTTTTTGAGACAGAGTCTTAGTTTCTTTCCCTTGGTAGCGTGCCTTGGCATCACAACTCACAGCAACCCCAAACTCTTGGGCTTAGGCAATTCTCTTGCCTCAGCCTCCAGAGTAGCTGGGACTACAGGCGCTCGCTACAATGCCTGACTATTTTTTTGTTGCAGTTTGTCTGGGGCCCGATTTGAACCTGCCACCCTCACTACATGGGGCCGGTGCCCTACTCACTGAGCCACAGGTGCCACCCTTTACTGCAAATTTTAATTTAATTATTCCAAACCAGATTGGCTCCTTGCTTTTTTTTCCAAAGACAAAAAGTTGTTCATGTCCATACCTGTTAATCTAAGTGTTGGATTCTTGATCCTTTGAAACTCACAAAGCAATTCTCTGCAAAATTTTTATTTTTGTCTAAATGTGAGAATATTGGCTGCTGATAATATAATTATTTGTTAGTCAAGTTAGCCCCAAGTTTTCTATGTTATCATTATAGCTATTAAAGCTTCAAGTGTAGGCTGGTGCCTGTGGCTCAACGGGCTATGGCGCCAGACATGTACACCTGAGCTGGCGGGTTCAAATCCAGCCTGGACCCACCAAACGACAATGATGGTTGCAACCAAAAAATGGCCAGGCATTGTGGCAGGCGCCTGTAGTCCCAGCTACTTGGGAGGCAGAGGCAAGAGGCTCACCTCAGCCCAGGAATTGGAGGTTGGTGTGAGCTGTGATGTCACGGCACTCTATTCAGGGTGACAGCTTGAGGCTCTGTCTCAAAAAAAAAAAAAAGCTTCAAGTGTTAGAAGTCTTAAAAACTGGGGGAAAAACAGTTCTATATAAACTGCAATATATAAACATACATATATATTTTATTATATGCATATATATTTAATTTCAGGTTATTGTGAGGATACAAACAACTAGGTCATAATTTTTGAATTTCTTAGGTAGAGACCCTCTTGTAATTGTGTCCTGCATCCAAGGTGTGCCATACACCATTACCTTGTGCCCTTTATGTAGGAGCACAGCAATCACCCACTCCTTTTACCCCTCCCTCAGGCCTTCTCCCCCCAATTTAAATAGAATTATGTTTTCCTCCTATGTGGGCATGTGTTAGATCATCTACTGGCTTCATAATAAAATTGAGTACATTGGGTACTTTCTTTTCCATTCTTGTGATACTTTACTAAGATGTATGTGTTTCAACTCCATACAGGTTAGTTGAAAAGATGTAGCGTCACTATCTTTTCTTATGGCTGAATCGTATTCCATGGTATATATATACCACAGCTTGATAATCCATTCCTGAGTTGGTGGGCATTTAACTTGTTTCCACATCTTCATGATTGTAAATTGAGCTACAGTAGACATTCAGGTAAAAATGTCTTTATGATAAAATGTTTTTTTT
Source organism: Perodicticus potto (assembly GCA_963574655.1). NCBI lineage: Eukaryota > Metazoa > Chordata > Mammalia > Primates > Lorisidae > Perodicticus > Perodicticus potto. The sequence continues at coordinate 4,475 of CAUYRH010026199.1, forward strand.
TCTTCTTCTTCTGGGTAGATGACTAGGAATGTGATTGTGGGGTCAAATGGGAGATGTAACTTGAGTTCTTTCAAGATTTTCCATACTTCTTTCCAAAGAGGCTGTGTTAGTTTACAGTCCCAACAACAGTGTAAAATTGTTCTCTCTCTGCACCCGCACCAATCATCTGCATCCCTGAGACCCTGTGATGTGGGCTATTCTCACTGGGGTTAGGTGATGCATCTCTGATGATTAGGGATGATGAGCATTTTTCCATATGTTTGTTAGCCATTCATCTGTTTCACTCAGAAAAGGTTCTGTTCATGTCTCTTGCCCAGTGATATATGGAATTGTTTGTTCTTTTTTGGTGATTGAGTGCTATATAGATCCTAGTAATAAAGCCTTTGTCAAATTCATTACATGCAAATATCTTTTCCCATTCTGAAGGTTCTCTATGTGTTTTAATTTCTGTACCTTTAGCTGTGAAGAAGCTTTTCAGTTTAATTGTTATTTGTTTATTTTTCTTGTTGTTGTGATTGCCTCTGATGTGTTCTTCATAAAATCTTTCCCCGAGTCAGCATCCTCAAGAGTTGTTCACACACTTTATTCTAGAATTTTTATCACTTCATGTCTAAGATTCAAATCTTTATCTATTTTGAATCAATTTTTATAAGAGGTCAAAATGTATGGGTGCAATTTCAGGCTTTTACATGTGTTTGTCCCGTTCTCCCAGCACCATTTATTGAATAAGGATTCTTTTCCCAACTGTATGCTTTTCTTTGGTTTATCTAAGATCAGATAGTGATAACAGACTAGTTTCATCTCTTAAGTTTTCTATTTGCTTCCATGTATCTCTGTCTGTACTTTTCTGCCAATACCATGCTGTTTGGATCACTGTGGACTTGCAATGTAACCTAAAGTATGGTAGAATAATGCCTTCAGCTTTGTTTTCATTATTAAAAATTGCCTTGGCTACACAGGTTTTTTCTTGGTTCCATCCAAAACAAAGAACTGTTTTTTCCAGTTCATCAATATATGATACTGGATTTTAATTGGGGATTTCATTGAATCTGTAGATTGCTTTGGGTAGCATAGAAATTTTAACAATTTTTATTTTTTCTCAGCCAAAAGCCTGGTATATTCTTTCATTTGTTAATGTTTTCTGTTATTTCTTGTCTTAGGGTTTCATAATTCTTTCATAAAAATCCTTCACCTCTTCTGTTATGTATATTCTTAGGTAGTTCATTTTCTTTGAAGCTACCTTGAAAGGAATTATATCTATGGTTAGTTTCTTGGCTGTATTGGCATAGATAAAGGCTGATGATTTGTGGACATCAATTTTCTACCCTGAGATGTTACTGTATTTCTTGATCACTTCAAGGAGTCTTGTGGTTGAGTCTCTGGTTTGACCTCCTCTGCCCCAATTTTGATGCCCTCAATATCCTTCTCTTGCCTGATTACCTTAGCTAGAACATTCAGCACTATTTTGAATAGGAATAGTGATAGAGGCCATCCTTGGGTGGTTCTTGTTCTATGTGGAAAAGCTTTCAATTTTACTCTATTTGCTGTCATAATAGCTGTGGGTTTGTCATAAATAGCATCAATCATGTTAAGAAATGTGCCACCTTGGCTCTTCACACATAGCTCAGTGAGTAGGGTGCTGGCCACATCCACTGAAGCTGGCAGGTTTGCTCTGCCTGCACATGGTTAACAACAATGACAGCTGCAACCAAAAAATAGCTGGGCATTATGGCAGGCACCTGTAGTCCCAGCTATCAGGAGGCTGAGGCAAGGGAACTACTTAACCCAAGAGTTTGAGGTTGCTGTGAACTGTAATGTCATAGCACTCTACTGAAGGTGACATAGTGAGACTTTGTCTAAAAAAAAGGGGAGAAAAAAAAAAGAAATGTGCCACCTATACCTGTATTCTTGAATGTTCTTTTTAGAAAAGGATGCTGAATTTTATCAAATGCTTTCTCTGCATCTTTTGGGAGGATCATTTGGCCTTCAGTTTTGCTTCTTTAGTATGGTGAATTACCTTTTGGATTTGCATATGTTGACCTAGCCTTGCATCCCTGGGATGAAACCTACTTGATCATGATATATAATTATTTTGATGTGTAGCTGTAATCTATTTGCTAAGATTTTGTTGAGGATTTTTGCATAGATACTCATTAGTGAAATTGGTCTGTAGTACTCCTTTTTACTTGGGTCCTTTCCTGGTTTGGTATCAGGGTGATGTTTACTTCATAGAAGGTGTTACAGAAAGGTCCCACCTTCTCAATGTTTTGTAACATGTTCTGTAGAATCAGTAGAAGCTCATCTTTGAAGTTTTGATAGAATTCTGGTGTGAAGCCATCTGATCCAAGGCTTTTTTTGTTGTTGGAACGTTTTTTATTGTTTCTTTAATCTTAGTGCTTGATATTGGCCTTTTCAAGAGGTCTATTTCTACTTAGTTAAGTTTAGGGAGATGGAGTTATTGGTCCACTTCTTCCACATTGTCAAATTTCTGGGTGTAGAGTTGCTTGTAGTAGTCTGAGATAATCTTTTGTATCTCAGTCATATCTGTTGTTATTTACCCTTTTCATTTCTGATTAAGGTTATTAGTGATTTTACATTTCTGTTTCCATTTAATCTGGCCAAAGGTATATTGATTTTATTTATTTTTTTGAAGAAGCAACTTTTTGTTTCATTGATTTTTCTGAATGATTCTTTTTGTTTTCAATTTTATTTATTCCTGGTTTAATTTTGTTTATTTCTTTTATTCTACTGCGTTTAGGATTTGATTGCTCATCCTTTTGACTTTGTTAAAATGATTCATTAAATTATTGATGTGCTCTCTCTTCCTTTTTCTCAGATATAGGTATCTAATGTGATAAATGTCCTTGTTAGGATTTATTTTGCAGTATCCCACACATTTTGATAACTTGTGGCTTCATTGTTATGTTTGAGGAATTTAATAATTTTCTCCATTATCTTTTCTTTAACCCAACTATCATTCATCATAAGGTTGTTTAATTTCCAAGTCTTTGTGTGGGGATGAAAATTTTTGTTGGAGTTGAGTTCTACCTTTATTGCCTTGTGCTCTGAGAACATACAAGATACAATTTCAATTATTTCAAATTTGCTGAGATTTGATTTATTTCCTAAGATATGGTGTATTTTCAAGTTCCATGGGTTGACAGGAAGAACATGTATTCCTTTTCTTTGGGATGTTGTATTCTGTATAAATCTATTAAGGCCTATTGTTTGAGGGACACCTTTAAGTCCCTTGTATCTTTTTTAGTTTCAGCTTAGATAATCTGTACACTTTAACCAGAAAGTTGTGAAAGTCCCCAACTATTAGGATGTTAAGGATATCATATTGCTCAGACCGATCAAAATCAAATTGGAGCATTTAAACTGGATAACCACATGTAAAAGACTGAAACTGGACCCTCACCTTTCTCTACTCCCCAAAATTGATTCAAGGTTCATAAAAGATCTAAATCTAAGTTATGAATGAAAAAAAATCCTCAAAGAAAGTGAGGGGAAAACACTACAAGGTGTTGGCCTAGGGAAAGACGTTATGAAGAAGACAGCATTGGTAATTACAACATCAACAAATATAAAGAAATGGGACTTAATTAAACTGAATAGCTTCTGTACACCTAAGGAGACAACAATCAAAGCAAATAGACAACCATCAGAATGGGAAAAGATGTTTTCATATTATGAATTGGTCAAAAGCTTGATAACTAGAATCTACAGAAAACTCAAATTAGGTGCAGGTGCTGGCATGGACGTGGATAGAAGGGAACACTTTTATAGTACTGGTGGGATTGCAAATTAATACAACCTTTTTTAGAGGGAAATATGGTGAATCTTCAAATTAGACCTTCCATTTGATTCTGCAATACCATTGCTGGGCATCTTCCTAGAAGAAAAAAAGCCTTTTACCATAAAGGCACTAGCACTAGACTGTTTACTGCAGCTCAATTTACAGTTGCTAAGTTGTGGGAACATCCTAAATGCCCCCCACTCCAGGAATGGATCAATATGCTGATATACACACACACACACACACACACACACACACACACACACACACACACCATGGAATACTATTCAACCACTGAAAAAGATGATGACTTTACATCTTTCATATTAATTTGGATAGAGTTGAAAGACATTCTTCTTAGTACAGCATTACAAGAATGGAGAAAGAAAAATCCAATGTATTCAATTTTGATATGAGGATAATTGATGCTAATACATGGTGTGGGGAGGAGAAATCAGGGAGAGATGGAAGGAGGAAAGAAGGTGGGGGGCCATGGTGTGTGTCACACCTCTTGGAAGCTGAACACTATTATTATAGGGACTTTATCCAGAAAATGCAAGCAGTGTAACTTGGCTATTTGTACCCTCAATGATTCCCCAACTATTGCAAGGCAGCGTGAAGAGTAAATGAACCTGAGTGGGAATGTTGGGAAATTGAGAAAATAAGTCACACAAGAGACATAGATTACACAAAAGACAAAGAGATGGGATCAGGGGGTCTGACACAACTGATGACTGCAGACAGCACCCAGCCATGTGAAAAGCTTTATTTATATAGTACCTAAACATGGTTGTTTATATTAACAATGATGCAAATTAGCAAGGAAAGTGAATGGGAATATTTTCTTGTTTTAATATTAAATAAAATCTGTATATTCTGATGTATTAAAATTTATTTATTTATTTTTGTTTCTCCTCATTCCTAATTTTTTTATTAAATCATAGCTGTGTACATGAGTGCAATCATGGGGTACAATGTGTTGGCCTCATATATGATCTGATATGTTTTCATCCAACTGTTTGACATAACCTTCATGGTATTTTCTTGGTTATTGTATGAAAACATGTATTCTGCATTTAGTAAGTTTCACCTGTACCCTTCTAAGAATGGGAATATTTTCATCTTATAAGGTTGAGTGTAAGTAACTGGATAAGTAACTGACATGAATCTTAGTATATGGGGTAAAGATTAACTTTAGAAACAGAAGGCTATATGCTTTTAGGGAAAAGATAGGAAAGAATATAGAAGCTACATGACTTCTGGCAGAGAAAACAAGGAGAAAGTACTATTTTTGTTTTAGGAAGGGAGGAGAAGTAGTTGGGGGTTGTTCCTTGAATGCACCTCCTGGGTGGTGGGGGTTCTGCCACTTCACAGTCTGCGCTACACATACAACAAATAAATAAATAAATAAGGTTCATAAATATTTAGAATTGAAATGTTCTCTTGGTGTATTGTTCCCTTGACCAATATGAAGTGACCATATTTTTCTTTCTTAACTTTAATTGCTTTGAATCTACTTATATATGAAAATAAAATTGTGACCTATCCTTTCTTCTGTTTTCCATTTTCCTGAAATATTGTTTTCTAATCCTTTACCTTGAGTCTTGTTTTGGCTTTCAAGGTTAGATATGTTTCCGGGAGAAAGCATATAAATGGCTTCTGCTTTTTTATCTAATCTGCCAGCCTATACCTCTTCAATGGGGAATTCAAGCCATCAAAATTTATTAAGAGAATTTGCAAGTGTGGTGGAGTTTTATTCATGTTACTTTGTGAAGGTCCCATTGCTTAGTTTTATCCTTTGCACCATTGTGTAAGTTAGGTTTTGTCCTTTAGTTTGTGGGTGTTTACTTTGCTGATGGTCCATTGTAATATTCAGTGTGGAGAATGGGTCTAAATGTTTCCTGTAGAGCTGGTCTAGTTGTTGCAAATGTCCTCAATGTTTGCATATTGGTAAAGGATTTGATTTCTCCCTCAATTTTTTTTTTATTTTATTAAATCATAGCGGTGTACATTAATGAAATCATGGGGTTCTCTGTCGCAACCCCAAGGCCCCTGGTCTCGATTGCCACAGAAAGGAACCAGGTGAGATGTGGATTAGAAGTACAAGCTTGTAGGAGGTGGGCGAACCTTGATTGTAGGATAGCCACGAGCAACCTCTGCAGTAGCCTTTTATTGAGACAGCACAAGACAGGTGAGGGGAGTATTAGACAATGACTACATGTCCAAGGATTGCCATGGGCTCGGGTTCTTTCTCTGCAAGGAGCACCTGCAGACGAATTGCCCAAGTGCCCATCCCCCAGCTGCAAATCATCTTGCTCAGAGTTCATCAGGCTCTTGGCATCCTCTACATTTCCTCCCTCTAGTGTATTAAAGACATTTCTGGATAGGCAAGCAAGAAAATCTGTCATTGGTTATTTCAGCTGTTCTCCTCACTGAGGAGCTTTCCTTCCTGCTAAGTAAAAGAAACAAAAGAGCATATAAGTATAACAAAATTACACCAACAGAACTAATCCAGGTATAAGGGAAACTACTTTAGCCAAACTAGGCATAGGGGAAAACATGTCCCCTTTGTACTAATCACACGGGTTGATCCATAGGGCCCATGATGCTTCCATGGGAAGTATTAACCACCACCCGAAGTTATGTTAGGTAGGGAAAGGGCTGTACCAAACTCAGACTCTTTCCAAAGAGCAGGATAACTTTAAGGAAAGATCAGGTGGCCATCTGAAACAGATATAAATCCAACAAGTGAAATTCTCTTACCTGGGCCGATACCAGTATAACTGTTACCTCAAAGTCTGCTGTTTGAGATCTTTGTTGTCATAACTTTCAAAGGTTTAGAAGATGCATACTAAGCTTACCTGGGGCTTGTTATTCAGCCCAAAATAATGAAATCCATAAATCTTCCCACTCTGCAAAAAAGCTCCAACTGCCTCTTAGGGAATCAGGACGCTGACTGCTCTTAACTGCTTCCTGTTGAAGATGGACAGTGATATGGGAGAGGCAGCTAGAGTTCCCACAGAGGAGACTGATCCAGGGTTTCTCTGTTATGAAATTACCTAACCTCCAAAAATAAGGGTCCTGAGAATAAAAGAAAAGTTAGGGAAAACAAATTTGTTAAAGTGCTGGCAAGGTTTCCTGCTCATGTTGAGGCTTAATCTAGTGGGCTGGTAGCCACTGCTTCTCTTGGTGTTCTATAATTATATGGGCAAAACCTCAACCGCAATGCAGTACATAACCAGGCTTCCACTCTGACATGTCATGTTTTCTGTAAAAAATAAGTTGTTGTATTGGAAAGGATGATGAATGAATGAGAGATGTCCAATGGCGTTCTGCAGCTATCTTTCCATCATTGCTGAGATTCAGAAAATTGAGAGTGAAAAGAGGTCTAGTGAGCATGTATTTAGGACTATTATTAAAAAGGAGGATATCTTCTCCCCGTCTCTGTTTATCTAACCTATCTTTCAATGTTTTATGATGATGCTCAATAATGACTTGTCCTTGAGAATTGTAAGGAATACCATGAGATAATTGAATATTCTAAAAAGATAGGAAGGTATTTAATTTGTGAGTATAATAAAAAGGTACATTATCAGTTTTAAGAGATTTAGGGAGACCCATATTATTAAAGAACTCTAACAAATGTTGAATGACATGGTGAGTCCTTCCTCCTGGTAAGGCAGTAGCCCAAGAGAAATGAGAGAAAATATCTATAGAATGATGAGCATGTTTCAGTCTACCAAAGGATGAGACAATGGTCACATCCATCTGCCATATCTGATTTGCTGCTTCTCCTGTAGGGTTGATTCCTTCCGGAAAGGGAGGTAAGTGTATCCTTGAACAAGAAGGGCAGTTATGACATTTAGTATGGTATAGACTAACTCCTTCTTTTAAAGCAGCAACAAGCAAATTAGCCTTTTGGAATTCCATTCCCACATCAGCACATGCCCATATATATTCCTCTAACAGAGCATTTTGTGCTCTCAAAGGTCACACGGCCTTTTGACACTCAGAGTTAGCATTCTCAAATGCTAAAGTTTGGAATAGCATGTCTCTGAACTCCGGCTGGGCAATGGCCTTATCGACTGCAGTTTTGGGTCGGGGAAAGTCAGTATATGGTTCATTCCCTGACTGCATTATTTTCGTAAAAGATTTAGAGATATCTCCAGGAGCATGAACCTTTTCCCAGGCCCTAAGACAACACAGCCTTGTCTGGACTACAGCTATGTCATCATACTGAAGTTGATTTGGAATCCCCAGCCACTGACCAGACCCAGTGAGCTGTTCTGATGTTATGGGGACTCCTCTCTGCTGGTTTCAGTGACTCATCAGGTCAGCCTCCTCCTCCCACCATGATTTGAACTGTAAATACTATCCAGATTCAAGAACAGTTCTGGCTATCATGTCCCAGTCATAAGGAATGAGTCACTGTTCTTGTGCAAGCCCCTGTAACAGACCTCTAGAAAATGGGGATTGCATACCATACTGTGCTATGGCCTGTTTCAAATCTTTCAGAACCACAATGGTCATCATATGGTGGTCAAAACGTTGGCCCCCTTGAGGGTGTTGTGGATCGGGAGTAATATCAGTGACTCTAACCAGAAAAAGCCCCAAAGTGTCTTCCCACCTAAAGTCACCAGTTTTACGCCCTTCTAACACAGCTTTCATAACAGAAGTTACAGGCAGTTCTTCTACATAGGGAGGTGCTGAGGGCAATATTGGGTGCTCTAAGTCGGCATTTCTGATGGTGAGACTATTTACCTGGTCTTCCAATTGTTTGATCTGAGCAGCCATAATGGCCATAGAGGTAATTCCTTTTTTATTTGTGTCTGTATCATGATTTTGGTACCCTGTTCTCCTTAGGTCCAGCTTCCCACTGAACCTCACTTTCAAATTCTGTTTGAACATCACTTTCTTCCTCAGTTTCAAATTCTGTTTGAACATCACTTTCTTCCTCAGTTTCTAATTCTCGCAACTCCCCAAACAGGAAGTTACCCATTGTTTTTTCTAAATGTCTTCATTAAAGACCTCACTTATTCCAAGCAAAGTTCCTTAGATTCTAGATTGACCAAAGGTCCCACTTGCCCTGAGTAGAGTTTCCCTTTGGACTTCTTCCCACTGTCTGCCAAAGGTGTCACTAACTTCCGAGTGTCACTTTCCCCCTTGGTCCACGTCCCTGGTGTCCTGTTGTGTCCTGCTGGATCCTGCCAACTGCACCAGATGTTGTGTCCCCCATGACCCCAGTCTTGATCACCACAGAAAGGAACCAGGCGAGATGCAGATTCGAAGTACAAGCTTGTAGGAGGCGGGCTAACCTTGATTGCAGGATAGCCACAAGCAACCCCCACAGTAGCCTTTTATTGAGACAGCACAAGACAGGTGAGGGGAGTATTAGACAATGACTACATGCCCAAGGATCACCATGGGCTCGGGTTCTTTCTTTGCAAGGAGCACCTGCAGATGAATTGCCCGAGGGCTCGCCCCCACCAGCTGCAAATCATCTTCCTTAGAGGGAGTCAGGCTCTTGGCATCCCTTACAGTTCTCCCTCAATTTTGAAGCTTCATTTAGCACCGTAGTGCTCAACCTGTGGGTCATGACCCACAAGAACTGTATTAAAGGGTTGCAGCATTAGGAAGATTGAGAACCACTGGTTTAGCAGGATACAGAATTCTGGGCTGAAAATTGTGTTTTTTTAAAGTTAAAGGTAGATGATCATTGTCTTCTGGCTTGGAAATATTAGCTGAAAATTCTGCTGTCATCCTGATGAGTCTGCCCCTGTTGCATAATTGTTGCTTACTCCTGGCTGCTTGCAGCAGTTTCTCTTTCATCTTGACTTTGGACAGGTTCATTACAATGTGTCTTAGAGATGGTCTATTTATGTTGAGATGACCCAGAGTTCAATGTCCATCTAAAAAGAGTGCTTCAGAATCATTAGTGATACTTGAAAAGTTTTCATTTATGATATCCTCCAGTAGGGCTTCTATTCATTTGACACAGTCTCTTCCCCTTAGGAATACCTATAATTCTTATATTTGAATGCTTTGTGAAGTTCCCTAATTCTCTGAGCAAATATTCTGCTTTCTCTCTCTTATTTTGTGCTCCTTTAACTGTGTAGGTTAGCTCAAGAGCTTTATCCTCTATTTCTGGTATTCTTTCTTCTCCATTGTCTAATCTATTATGATACTTTTCACTGAATCTCTAAGTTCCCTGATGGACTTCTTTAAGTCTTTATGCTCCATTGTGTCCTTTCTATATTCTTCATAGCTTTCATCCATTTTTAGTCCTGTTTTTCTTATTTCTTATCAATTCCTTTTATTGTTTTTGCCATCCATATTTTAAGTTCCTTTCTGTCATTTCTATTAATTATTTATAGGTGAAATCCTCTGTAGTAGCTACCTCATGATCCCTTGGGGTAGGGGGTGCACTATTCTGGTTTTTCACTTTGTTAGAGTTTTTCTGTTGATTCCTCCTGATGTGTGTTTTCTTCTTGTTAAGTTCCTTTCCCTACTTTGTCCTTCTCACTGTCTCCTTCCCTTTATATTACCTTGTCTCAGAGCTTAGGTGACGAAGTGGCCTTTTCGCATGTAGCTAAAAGGAAGATGAGAGTAAAGAACAAGAGAGGAGAAATAAAAGAAAAGGATAAATGGAGGGGGGAAGAAGGGATGTTGGAAGAAAAGAATTGAGGAAAAGGAGATGACGAGGACAGTAAGAGAGAAAGAAAGTGACAGGAGAATTGGTAGTGTTAAATGGGGTGCTTTAACCACATCTGTAGTTTTAGGACTTTGGGGACTGCACTGGGCGAGTTCCTCTAAGTGAGGAGCTCCTTCCTAGCCTGGGAAAAAGCAAGATTTCACCTCTTCAAATATAGAAGAAATCATCCGTATGTCTGGACACCAGGTGGCACTATGGTATTAGGGGACAGAGAACACATGCTGAATTTATATGATGGGGGTCAGAAGCCACTCTCTAGTTGCAAAGGAGACTGGATCTTTTCTTCCCGACTTCTTTGCCCTCAACCCAGGCCTGTTTGCTTCATCAACATTCCTTCCCTGTCACTGGTGTCCAAAAGCTCTTTCCAGACCTCCCAGGAGGCCCATCAGATAGTCTCCCCTAATGACAAAGTGGCCCTCCTGGGGGGTGCGATGACCATTCATCTCAACCCAAGGATGGGTAGTCAAGGTCAGCAGGAGTGCTATGCCCTAAGACCCCATGGTCTGTTCTTCCCACGCATGTGGTCCTTCCCCCAATGATGGGACCCCACCAGCAGCTGAGACAATGGGAGAACCACCCCACCCAGCATTTAACCCCAGCCACAGTACACTGTTTGAGTCTACTCACCACTCCAGTGAGCAGCCCAGTCCAAAATTAAAATACTCCAGAACAGCCCTTTCTCTTCTCTTCCAGACCTCTGCAGGAGAGCTAACAACAGCCTAGCCTCTGGCCATACTAAGCCCCTGCCTTCTTTATTGGTTTTCCTTGGCTCCAGATCTCTTCCTTGCCTCCTGAAGTCTCCTACTGCTTTACTGTGCCCCCAGAGTAATGTTTCTGTGCAGATTCCCTCAGCCAGAGGTGGCTGAAGTCCTCTTCCCTTGTCTCACTACCAGCAAGGAGATATCAGTAGTCCACCATCTTGCACCTCCCATAATCATCAAAAAATTAAACTTACATGCACATCATTTGCATAGTTGCTGTGTGAGATTGCTTTTGAAAATGGAAAAAAAGGAAGAAATTTATGGAAAAGTTATACTTATGTAACAACCTAAGTAACTTTTAATCACTCAGAAGGTAAAAGGTATATTAACTGATAATGTATCTTTTAAGTAGTTCATGGAAATGTTAGAGATTGTGAGTAGGATAGAGTTTGGTATGAAATAAGCTTGCAGAAATTATCTAGTTATTGACTGGATATTTGGTGAAATAGAATGTTTCCTAAATGCCACCCTCCAATGGGATATTCTGAGGCCTTGAATGTGTATGTATGTTTGTAGAGCAAGTTTCCCCAAAACCCAATCTTTGTTCTTCAGAACCCTAGTATAACAAAAGATATGATTAGTTTGGCCGCTGTCACAAAACCTGTTTTCTGGCTTTTATTTTAGATTCTTTTGTTTTCATTCTTCCATCAAATGATGACTTTTCATTGCATTAAAGAATCATGAATTACCTGGCACTTCTTAAGATACGATACTCATAAACCATTGTTAAATAAAGGCTCCTAGAAATAATTGAAAAGGGGAGTTGTATGTAGTAACAATTGTCTATAATTGTTGCACAGCTTTTTTGTTAAGACCATGTTGCTATTCTCCAAGGCACGTATGATTAAATCCTTCTTTCTACTTACTATACAATATGTTATAGAGTGGTATCTGTGTAATTTGTAGCTCAATTGAAAGACAGTGCCTACAATTCAAATCTGTGTGAGTTTGCTTTTGAAAATGGAAAAAAAAAGGGAAGAAATTTATGGAAAAGTTATACTTATGTAACAACCTAAGTAACTTTTAATCACTCAGAAGATAAAAGGTATATTAATTGATAGTGTATCTTTTAAGTATTTCATGGAAATGTTAGAGATTGTGGGTCTTAGGGCATGGCACTCCTGCTGACCTTGACTGCCCTTGTCAATTGTCATAAGAATACTCATCAGGAAATGCAAATCTTTTTAAGCAAAGAAATCAACCAAGGGAACTGGTGGTATATGAGGATTAATTGTCACCTTTACCATACCATGTTGAAATGTACTGCAGTAGAACTCAGTTCTACGTGAATTCCAGATGTTTTTCAAATTTTCGGGAAGACCTGGTGACTCAGGAACTGATCCCAATATGATCTTACCTTTCCATCTTTTGGCTGACCTTTCCATTTTAGAGCTTGACAATGGTGACACATTTGAAACATTATAAAGATGTTGGATTCCTTTGGTGACCCTCTTTGGTATTTTTTTTTTTTTTGAGACAGAGTCCCAAGATTTTACCCTGGTTAGAATGCTGTGGCATCACAGCTCACAGCAACCTCAAACTCTTGGACTTAAGTGATTCTCTTGCTTTAGCCTCCCAAGTAGCTGGGACTACAGGCGCCTGCCTCAATGCCTGGCTATTTTGTTGTTGTTGTTGCAGTTGTCATTGTTGTTTTAGCTGGCCCAGGCTGGGTTCAAACTAGCCAGCCTCGGTGTATGTGGCTAGCACTCTACCCACTGAGCTATGGGCACTGCCTTGGTGACCCTCTTTGAAATCATGGTTTGCTTTCTCTGCCACACAATAAAGAGAGTTTTTCACTTTTGGCAGCCACACATCTTCTCATGTTGAACATACCTTTATGGTAAAGAATAGGCTCTCCCTTTCAGTAAGCACAGATCCTGTCAGTGAAATTCTGTTTCCTCTGCTCTAGTATAGGGTTCTGCCTTGCACTTTGAGTGGTCAGCTATTCCTCAAGTTAGGCATCAGGCTTAGTTGCTCTCGAAAGTGTGTACTGCTTTTGCAATCAACTAACAAATCATGTGCACGTCATGTATCTCTTTCATTTGCCCTCAAAACTGCCTGTCTCTAATGTTTGGCTCTTGAATGCTTACTGCTTTCAGACTGGCTTTCGGATTCTCAATTTTTTGTTTGTTTTTATTATAGTTTTTGCCAATCGAAATTTGTTCATCTTCAGAATGGCATTATGTAAGTCTAATATCTCGAGTATATCTACAACAAAAAATTAAGTGCAATAACATAAATGTTTAGAAACTTCACCTATCGATATAGACAGAGATAATGTAAGTTTATGAAACAAACTAATCTACATTGAAAATGAGATGTGTCCGGGCCTGTGTTTTAAGTAAGACCATCCAAATTTTGCTGACTAATTCAATTTCCATCCAGCTTTTTTCAATGGTATGGTAACAAACAGGAAGAAAGTTACTTTTGTTTATAGAGATTAGGTCCAAATGGCTTCATAGTCATTTGCCAGGCCACTTCAGACATGCTCATTTCTCTTTGCTTCTATTAATTATCTTTCTTCCCCTCTTAGAAAAATTTATTTATCCCCTTTAGCTTTTTAAACTACACCCACAGTTGAACCTTTCCAAAATCAGTAACTTGACCTCCTACTCTAAATCTCCTAACCTCATCCCTTCATTCATTCAAGAATCTCCCAAGATCCTGTATTCTCATCTTATCACATTGCATTAACTAATTAATTGAAAGAAAGATTGTGTGACTCAGTGCCATACCACAATAATTACGGCCTCAGCCGCATACACCAAGGCTGGTTGGTTCAAACCCAGCCCAGGCCAGCTAAACAACAATGATAACTGCAACAAAAAATAGCCAGGCGTTGTGGCAAGTGCCTATGGTCCCAGCTAATTGGGAGGCTGAGGCAAGAGAATCACTTAAGTCCAAGAGTTTAAGGTTGCTGTGAGGTATGACACCATGGCACTGTACCGCGGGCAACACACTCCGACCCGGTCTGGGGGGGGGGGAAAGAAAGAAAGATTGTACAACCTTTGCTTTTCTCAGTTTGAAATACTGTATCTAAAGTATTGTCATACCACAGAATATACTTATTCCCCTGCCTAATCAGAAGATTAATATGCTGTTTCTTTTTGAAAATATTCTCTTCAGTATTCAGTTGTTTATATGCTCCTTTTGACAATCCATGGTGATTCTGTCCTTACATTTTTAGAGAGGGAATCAAAGTTCCTTTGTTTGTTATTCCACAAATATGTGCTATCATTGAAGACCTGTGTGTGGAGGAGACTGAGGTTGAGGCAAGTAAGCTAAATCTGGCATTAAGAAGAGGTGATCAGTCTGATGGTGAATTGGTTGAAAAATGTCATTAATTATCAGCTAGGGTTGCAGAGCAACATGTGATCAAATTGGTTAGGTGCTCAAAACTCACAGTTAGAGTGAGCCAATCCTCTGCTGCAGTATATTAGTAAGTATTATGATGAAGAAAGGAAATGAGATGACATTTAACTTGCTGTGTTTACTTTCTGCTCCTTTACCTTAAACTCTTCAATAGCAGTTAGAATCATTTACAACATCTTTTCTATGCACTAATAAAGTTATCCCTACTTTTAGAATCTTGTCTGATGCTCTTTGACCCTGTGAGCTCAACTACACTCCGGCCATACTTGTTTCTTTCTTCTTCGCAAACTCACCAAGCTTTTTCCTAATCCAGGCTTTGAACATGCTCCTCCTTCTTTCTAGAAAACTCAATCTTATGCATTGCTGACAAGAGAGGTTGTGAGCCGAAACTCTTACAGGTTTCAGTTCTCATACTACCTCCTCAAAGAGATCACCGAACCCATTGTTTTATGTGTTAATTCATAGAAATTATCATGATTAGTTAGGTTTTTGTTTATTGTCTGTCGTTCTTTACCCACTAGAATGAAAACGTGTTACTTGCTTGTGTTGTTTACTTTTGTGTCAGCAAAACATAGAATAGTATCTGACGTATGGCAGGAGCCCAATTACATATTAGTTGAATAAATGAATGATGTGAGTGAAATGTTGTTGAAAAGAGTGTAGGAACTAACCTAAATGTCTAATAATAGAAAAATGATTAAGTAAATTATTTTATTAAATTTAGTATTATTTAGTTATAAGTCACAGGAGATTATGGAAAAACCTAATACTGTATTTTTGTTAAGGATAACTAAAAAACAAAGAATAGAATTATCTTATCTTAGTTCATTCATGCAGCTATAACAAAATACCACGGGCAGTAATTTGTAAATAACAGAAATTTATTTTTTCATAGTTCAGAGGCTAGAAAGTCCAATATTAAGGTGCCAGTAGGTTTGGTTGTGGACTAAAGGCTGCTCTCTACTTCCAATGTGATACCTTGTTGCATCATCCTCTGGTGAAGAACAACAATGTGTCCCCACATGGCAGAAAGCAGAGGGGCAAGAGAACCAAATGCTTTGTGAAGCCTGTTTTTAAGTGCCTTAATCTCATTCAGGAAGGAGCTCGCATGGCTTAGTCATCTCTTAAAGTCCCCATCTCTTACTACTTTTATATTGACCATTAAGCTTCAAAATTTGAATTTTGGAAAGCATACATTCAAACCATAGCAACAATATTTCTCTATGCTGTGGTGAAATATGTATATATATGGACAATAGATGGAATTTAGTGTGGGTATGGTGGGATCAATAATTTTTCCCCAAATTTTAAGATCTTTGTTATTGTTTTAATAACAAAAACAAATAATGAGTCTAGGATTCTAGTTGCCCAAAAGAAATGTCAATGGATTAGCCTTGTTACTGTGGAAAATAAAATGTGGGAAAACAGAGGAATTTCAAAATCCTTATTGGAGTACCAAAAACTGTATTCCAAATTTTTTCCTGAGGAATATGGAGAAATTTAGATGAATTGGTATACAGAATTATTGAAGAAGCACTAAGGAAATTAATTTTCTTTCGCAGGCAGAATAATTCTACTTTGTAATCTCCAGTGCACACTGAATAAATAGTAAGGGGCCTCAATTATAGTAAATTAAAGAATTTTAAAAATAAACTTTTTGAAATGAGTGTCTTAACATCAAGGAATTTGTAACAAAATGTGCTTATGGTATCTTATATCCAGGAAAATGTTTTACTAACAAGAAATCTACGTAATTGTTTTTTCGTCTTGAGGGCTAAGTGTAGTCTTCCCTAAAGGTAAGGAAATTCTGTGGTATTCTTTCAGTCTTGTCATTTTGCTTCTCTAACTTTGAGAAGATAGAAAAATATTTTTATTCAATTTGTTAATGAAGCATCTACCTTGTGCAAACTAGAGATTGTAAGACAAGGGATACAAAGAGACCTATGATGAAGAAAGTGTCTATAAGGAACTCATAGTTTAATAAGCCACTTTTAATAAATAGTAATGATAAAGGAATATAATTTTTACTAAAAAGTTAAGGTGGATGTTCCTCAAACCATTGCAGCAACCCTTCCACACTCCAAATTTCCTAATTTTACTCTTTTATAGACTTCAATTTTAAAAGTTGTCTTTATAATATTTATTTTTAAAATTTATTTTAATAAATTTCATTGTGTATATTTGAGGTTTATTATGCATATAGATAGTGAAGTGGTTACTATATGAAGCAGATTGACATCTGTAATCTCACATAGTTACTTTGTATTTGTGACAAGAGCAGCTAAAATCTAAAATCTACTTATTTAACAAAATTCTGCAATACAATCAAAACTCTATGGTACAGTCATAAATGAGTTGCCTTTATTCTCTTTTGTGTTACCACTTCCCTCCTTAGTGATAATCACCATACCTTTCATTTCGTTACACAAGATATTTCTGAGTCAGTGTAATACAGAAGGCAGAACACTAGATTTGAAATTAAGAAATATGTTTTTTCCATCCTGCCTTTCTTCTGCATTAGGTGGATATGTCAGTTGTTTTATCTCTAAAATGAGAATAAGACTTGTCCTACTGGGTGGTGCCTGTGGCTCAATGGGTAGAGTGCTGGCCCCGTATACCGAGTGTGGTGGGTTCAAACCCGGCCCCGGCCAAACTGCAACAAAAAAAAATAGCCAGGCATTGTAGTGGGTGTCTGTAGCCCCACCTACTTAGGAGGCTGAGGCAGGAGAATTGCCTAAGCCCAGGAGCTGGAGGTTGCTGTGAGCTGTAATGCCACGGCACTCTACCAACAAAGTGAGACTCTCTCTTAAGAAAAAAGAAAGAAAGAAAGAAAGACTCGTCCCACTTAATTCTTATAAAGACAGATACTTTTTAAACTGTAAAGTACCATATATATATGATGAGGATATAAAGTCTACATTAAAGTAAAGCAGAGTATAAATGAAATATCCTCCTTGAAGAAAGAGAAAAGAGGGAGGAATAAAATATAATGAGAAAAAATATGTAGAGTATAATGAAATTTTTACATAGTCTTTTATGGTTCTTAGGTATCAAGAGCAGATCTCTGGCCTAATTTTGAACTGTAAAGTGTATGAGAAAAGTCTCAAATAGTCTCATATCCTTTGAAAGATAGGTTCTGTAAAAGAATTCTGATTGATGTCAATATTTTCTGACTTCTGGCTCGGCACTCGTAGCTCAAGCAGCTAAGGCGCCAGCCACATACACCAGTGCTGGTGGGTTGAATCTGGTCTTGACCTGCCAAATAATGACAACTACAACCAAAAAATAGCCGGGTGTTGTGGCGGGCACCTGTGGTCCCACCTACTTTAGAGGCTGAGGCAAGAGAATCACTTAAGCTCAGGATTGGACGTTGCTGTGAACTCTGATGTCACAGCACTCTACCCAGGGCGATAGCTTGAGGCTCTGTCAAAAAAAAATATTATTTTTATAATTTCATGTCTTAAGTTTAAATCTTTAATCCAGTGAGAATCTATCTTAGTTAATGGTGAAAGGTGTGGATCCAGTTTCAGTCTTCTACAGGTCGCCAGCCAGTTCACCCAGCACCATTTGTTAAATAGGGAGTCTTTTCCCCACTGAATGTTTTTGACTGGCTTGTCAAAGATCAAATAACGGTAAGTAGCTGGGTTTATCTCTTGGTTCTCTATTCTGTTCCATACATCTACCTCTCTGTTTTTGTACCAGTACCATGCTGTTTTGATCACTATCGATTTATAGTATAGTCTCAGGTCTGGTAGCGTGATTCCTCCTGATTTGTTTTTATTTCTAAGTAATGTCTTGGCTATTTGAGGCTTTTTCTGATTCCATATAAAACAAAAGTGCAGGGAAAACTCTTGAAGGAATTGGCCTGGGTGAATATTTTATGAGGAGGACTCCCCAGGCAATTGAAGCAGTATCAAAAATACACTATTGGGACCTGATCAAACTAAAAAGCTTCTGCAGAGCCAAGAACACAGTAAGTATAGCAAGAAGACAGCCCTCAGAATGGGAGGAAATATTTTCAGGTTATGCCTCTAATAAAGGTTTAATAACCAGAATACACAGAGAACTCAAACGTATTAGCAAGAAAAGAACAAGTGATCCCATCTCAGGGTTGGCAAAAGACTTGAAGAGAAACTTCAAAGAAGATAGGCGCATGGCCTACAGATACATGGAAAAATGCTCATCATCCTTAATCATCAGAGAAATGCAAATGAAAACTACTTTGAGATATCATCTAACTCCAATAAGATTAGCCCACATAATGAAATCCCAAAACCAGAGATGCTGGCATGGATGTGGAGAAAAGGGAACACTTCTACATTGCTGGTGGGAATGCAAACTAATATGTTCCTTTTGGAAGTATATTTGCATAATACTTAGAGATATAAAAATATACCTGCCAATTGATCCTATAATTCCTTTACTAGGTATATACCCAGAAGTCTAAAAAAGCACATTATAACAAAGATATCTCTACCAGAATGTTTTTTGCAAACCAATTCACAATTGCTAAGTCATGGAAGAAGCCCAAATGCCCATTGATCAATGAATGGATTAATAAACTGTGGTACATGTATACCATGGAAAATTATGTAGCCTTAAAGAAAGATGGAGGCTTTACCTCTTTCATGTTTACATGGATCTAGCTATAACATATTCTTATTAGCAAAGTACCTCAAGAATGGAAGAAAAAGTTTCCAATGTACTCAGCCCTACTATGAAGCTAATTAATAGTTTTCATATGAAAACTGTAACCCAACTATAGCACAAGAATATGGGGAAAGGGGCAAAGGAGGGGAGGGGAGGGGGGAGGATGGGTGGAGGGATGGTAATTGGTGGGATCACATCTATGGTGCATCTCAGAAGGGTACAGATGAAACTTGCTAAATGCAGAATACAAATGCCTTCATATAATAACTAGGAAAGTGCCATGAAGGCTATGTTAAACAGTTTGATGAGAATGTTTCAGATT
>CAUYRH010026201.1:0-31364 GCA_963574655.1 Perodicticus potto
GTGTTTACATGGATGGAGCTGGAACATATTCTTCTTAGCAAAGTATCTCAAGAATGGAAGAAAAAGTATCCAATGTACTCAGCCCTAATATAGAGCTAATTTATAGCTTTCATATGAAGGCTAAAACCCAATTATAGCACATTAATGAACAATATCTTTTAAAACATTGTCTCTAGGGTAGTGGTACTAGGGAGGGAAGGGAAGAATGGAAAGGGCTCATGGTGGTGAGAAAGTTGAGAACTTCTGGTCTAGCTTCTTCACCCCCTTTCAAGTTGAAACTTCTGGGTCGAAGACTATCCTTGCAGTTTCAATCCTTCATAAGTCACTTGTGCTAGACCCCTTGTGATCTGACTTGCAGAGTTAACGGAACTTCTCCCTAGGATGTGGATCACCACGTCAAGGGTTTTTTCCTCAGGCTTTATCCACTTAGTCTGCCTTGCAGCATTGGGTACTGATAGCCACTTCTCTTCCTTTTATTCACTGATATTCCATTTTCAAGCTTCTCATTTTTCTCCTCCCTCTTATGGAACCCCATCATTATCTCCTTTCTAATGATTCTAAAATGCCTCTTGAACTCCAGGCTTGCGTTTTCATCTGTCGGCTGAACATCTAAATCTGAATAGTTATTTTAAAGTCAATATATAAAAAGAAATTCATACTTGATTTTACCTTGTTTAAAAAGGGCTATAAAAGCCTTCATTGTATAAATCTGAAAGTGAACCAAATGTAGTATTACAGAATTATTGTCAACTTTTAGATGTGATAATGGCACTATAGATTGATAAGAAAACCTCTTTGTTTTTAAGAGACACATACTGAAATATTGAGGGGTAAAGTGTCATAATGTCTGCAACTTACTTTTAAATAGTTCAGAAAAAATACACACACATACATACAAACATACATAGGGGCGTAAAGCAAACATAACAAAATGTTAGCAATTGTTGAATCTAGATGAAAGAGAACTGCTCATTGTTCCATTATGGGATTCTTTTCTATGTTTGAAAAATTTAATAATAAATAATTGACCAAAACATTAGGAGAGATTATAGAACTTCAAAACTAGGTCCTTCCCAATATCTGATTTCCCAATTTCTGACAATGGCACCATAGTTGGAGTGTAGTGGACATGTATGAACTGCTTGCCTACACCTCTCTCCCAGTCTTCCGCATGGCTGTGCCATGACATCCTGTATTGAGTGGCCAGAAGCATTGGGCCAAATCTTCACCAACGAATCCATTCTCTGGAACTCAGAGGATCACCTGATGGCTAAAGCTATATGTTGCAAAATTTAGGGACATTGGTTGCCAGGTTTTTGTTACATGAATAAGGAGAGTTTGTTACAAAAGAATACTGAAGCAGAAAGACCAAGAAGGCCAGGGGCGGGGAATGGAGGGAGGGTCTTCTTTACTGACATCTTTAATGTTATCTTCTCTGTGAGCCAGACACAAGAGTTGAGAAAATACAGTCACCATGAGTTCTGGGGTATTTGGTCAATGCAGAGGAAATTGTGCCAAATAAAGGAAAATCTAAATCCTTACTTTTTCATATTTTATTTTGTGACTATTTTAATCCAAAATTTTTCTCTACTCAGAGAAGCTTTCTTAAAGATTTTTTTTTATAAGACAAAACTTGTCCAATATATTGTCTGTGTCTGTGATCTCTTTTACTTCTCTGCCAATTTGAAATGGTGTAAAATCCTAGGCACTCTCGATTTCATTCCATTATGGTATAGGATATATATTTATCCAACTAAAAGTAGGAGCTCCTTGAAAACAACCACAAATAAGGACAATCCAAAGCACAGTTAGAGAATTTAAAAATCAAATTTTGCACACCATATGCACTGTCATTGTTTGATTTGTGTCAGTTCCTTCCTTGTTTTCATAGAAATATATTTTAGTGTCTTTTGAAAACTTCATTTTCAATAATTAGAATTTGCTAAAAGTTTCAGAAGGGAAACTTTTATCAATACATTATTAAAGACTCAGGTTAAGAATCTGAACAAAATCCGATCAAAGTACAGACTTATTTTTTTTGGAGAATTCAATTTTATAAAACACTTAAGTTGATTGAAAAGGTAGTTCTTCAGAGGGTCAAAAATGATTTAAACCCGATAGATGATGGCCATCAAAGTGAGAAAGTATGTATGGATATGCTGGGGTAATTCTGGGTATTCCGATTAGCTTCTTGATGAAAATGTAGTAGACTTACATAACTATGTATATATAAAACATTTGTACATTTTAAAAGTACGACTTCTATTTTGGGAGATATTTAACTTCTTTGTGTACATAAGAATCGGGTATGTACCACAAATAAATCAAAGTACATTTCTTCTCTTCAGGTTTCTTCTTAAATTAGTAAAAGCAATGTTTCTACAGTAACACTGTGCTCCACCTGTATTTCACTTTTGTGTTGCTACTCCAAAAATGAATACTTTATCTTCAGTGTTGAAATCTATGTTGAAATATTTATTGAATTTACAAGAAAATTCACAACAATGTCAAATGTTTTACCATCATTATCTTCCAAAGCTTTACTGTGACTTCATGAATTGGATAAAGGAAATGAAACAATTATTAGATATTCTATTTGAAACATCCAATGACCTAGATATAATTAGCATCTTTTAACTCGTTGAGAAGTTCTTCTGCTAATGGAACCAAGACATGAACAGCTGTAGCTTTACTTTTTCTCAAAGCACTAGAAAATTTGGAATGAAAAGTGAGTTAAATTAATTAAAAAGTCATTTGCTCTAAATGGAAATCATTCTTCGCAGAGTGATATGTAAACCCACCTTCTGCAGCTGCACATTTGCTTCGGGCAGTCTTCTTAAAATAACTCCTCACTTTTAAAGGACATGCTGATGTATCTGCAGCCTATTGGTGTCTTCTGGTTGTTATGTGGCCAATGATATCACTTTGCCTCCCATGGTGGAGAATCAACATCAGTTAGGCATTTTGGGCATGTTTCCTCTTCATCATCAATTTTCTTGAGAAATAGAAATGTGACACTTAATTTTTTGTTAAATATGAACTTTTATATTTTGCATTTATTATTTCCCAAAGGGGTCGTTGCAATATAAAAATAAACATTGTCAGATAAATAAATAATTGTACATATACACCAACAGCAAAGGCCAAATCCACTGTAGCGAGAGCAATCAGATTACTTTCCCTGCACTTTATGGCTAGGCTGCTAGCCCCCACACTTATGTTTTATGTATACCTAACATATCCTGCTTTGAGCAACTTGCAGGTCAAGGCTTGGTTCACAGCACAACTGGCTGGCACATAAGGTAGTCAGCTAGGGCAATGCAGATAAATAGTTCTACTTTACTTCCTGAAACCAGAAGGAGGTAGCTGTCCATAGCACCTCATGTGGGACAGCACTTCATTTTGGTAGTGCGTGTGCCGTAGGATTTTCATGGAAGCTAAATGGTTCAGCTGACAAAGTCATCGTTTTGATTGAACAAAGTATTAAATCAGGGACTCTGTGCACTGCACATGCCTTTTACATGCCAGCAGAGGAATCCACAGCAAAAGCTGGATCTACAACACACAGGGACCTACAAAGCAGAGGATACCAAATGCATCTGGGTTTACTTTAATGTAACTATTAATAATATTGCTCCATAAAAAGAAATCACCAGGACAAAGACCAAACTAAATGGGATTCTAGGACAATAGGCACATACCTGGATTATCCTAAGAAACTGGGAGACATAATTACCCTATCTTTAGCTCAATTTAGTAAAACTCACATATTCACAGATAATCTTTGCTGCTTTACACTTGCATCCTACTTTGCCATGTTTCTAATTCTGTATTCTTCCAGTGCAAGACGAAGGCACTTGAGAGCATGGACTGTATTTTGTTCCCATTTGGGCCCCCCTAACTTCTCACACCTAGGTCTTACTGTCTTACTCTTCTGTTTTGGAACGGCAGCTTGACAAAGTTAGAAGAGGCTGGTGTTACCTTACTGCTTTCTAGCTGTGTGACCTTAGAGACTCAGTTCTCTCAGCTGTAAACAGGAATCAATATGCCGATAAGTGGGTTGTATTATTTGTCAGTCTAGCATTGTTCCCATCCCTCGCTCAAATTTCTCTGGTTCACAGAGCGCAAGTCTGGATCAACTTTTCACAGAACCCCTTTCCAGCATGAGTCTGGGTTACAATCTTTCAGTGGGAGGAACTTGCATGAGCTTTGGAAAGCAAAAGAGAAGAAAAAGCTAGATCATCTGCATCACCTTTCCTTGGCTTTAGGATGCTCTCAAGACGCCCTCACTAAAGTGCCACTGCAGTCGCGATCATCACAGTGACCTCCTTGAGATCTCTGTCTGCATTTTCTAAATTTATGAAAATGGCCTTCCTGACCTTCGCTCACTTAGCATTTGCAAAGGTGGTAAGGCTTCTGTTATAATTTCCTGTATTCAGCTGTTTCCACTTGAAATACAGACTGTATATCCCTGATCAGTTCTAACTCATCCCTGCGTGGATTGTAAGGATAAAATTACATAGTAAAGCACTCACCATGAAACCCTCCAGGAACTCAGTAGGTGCTTGGTCAACAGAGCTTGTCCTTTTTGCTATCAGTTCTCACCCTCATTGTCATTCTCATTATTATAGTTTCTCATCCTATCCCAAGACAAGAGCCTGTGCTCTGTCTTTGAACCTTGAATTACTTTCTCTACTCAGAAGCCTCAGAAGTGTGGCCATCAGTAGGGAGAACACATTTTTCCTGTCCATGGCTTCAGCCTGCTCCACTGCTGACAGATGGTGGCTTATGATTCTCTTGATTGGTGAACCAGGCCATAGTAGTTCTGGAGATAGAAGCTTCATAAAGATGAGATCTGAACTTTAGAGGAAGAAAGCAGTAGGATAAGGAGAGGAAAATCTAGGGGCTTCTCCCTAGTGAACAACTGATGTAGAGAGATGGCCTGCTAGGGAAAGGATGACTCTACCTTGTCCTCATGCTAAAATACACCTAATTCTCAAATGCTGCTCCAGATAGATTTGTGGTGACACCACCCTGTCATCAAGGGACAGTGACCCTGCTCCTTCTTAGTCCCATAAACATATGCTATGGTTGGAATGTTTGTCTCCCCTAAAGGTCATGTTAAAACTTAATGCCCAATGCGGCCTTATTGAGAGGTAGGGACTTTAAGAAGTGATTAAGTCTTGAGGGCACTGCCATTGTGAGTGGATTAATCCATGAATGGATCAATGCATTAATAGCCTAATGCAGTAGAATCTGTATTTGAAATTTTGCATTTTGATCTTTTCCTGGGCAGGAGTCATGGGAGTGGGACTGGTGGCTTTATAAGAAGAGGAAAAAAGACGTGAGTGAACACACTCAGCCTCCTCACCAAGTGATGCCCTGTACCACCTCGGGACTGTGCAGTGAGTCCCCAGCAGCAAGAAGGCTCTCACTTTGGACTTTTCAGCCTCCATAATGTAAGAAATAAATTCCTTTATAAATTACCCAGTTTCAAGTATTCTGTTATAAGCAACATAAAATGTACTAAGGAAATACAATTTTTAACTTTTTTAAACATTCTGATCTCCCCCACTGACTTGAATTTTGATACAATAAAGAAAAAGCAGAATAATATTTGCTATAAATTATGATATCCTCCTTACCCCATTTCCCACTTCCAAATCACCTCTTGGAATGACAGCTTGTCCCAAATTTAAGATGGTTTGACTTACATTGTTTCTACTCTTCGGTGGTGCAAAAGCAATTTACATTTGGTAGCAACTATACTTGGAATTTTAATTTTTATCTTTTCCTAGGCTAGTGATACACAGTGCCATGCTTTCTGGTGATGCTGGGCAGCGGCAGCAAGCAGGAAGTAATTCCCAGTCAGCCACCTGATCACCAGTGTAAACATCCCGTATTCTACAGCATACTGTGTTGCCCCACTGTAGGCTAACATTAAGTATTCTGAGTATGTTTAAGGGAGGCAAGACTATGGTGTTCAGTAAGGTGGACATATTAAATGCATTTTCCACTCATGATATTTTCAACTTATAATGTGTTTATGGAGACATAACCTCAAAATTGAGGAGCATCTGTATAACTCTCCTCTTTATCTTTTGAATATATTAAGGAAGCTGAGGGGATCAAGAGAGTTGGCCTCTTTTGGCCTGCTCTTTGGTGAGACAAATCATGCAAGACAGTTTCTCTTGCAAGATACCGTACATATATGCCAGTATTTATTGAGCACAATGTGGTAGAAGTATATTGATATAGGAAATAGGAGCTCTGACTTCTCAACTTAACTATGATACCTCTGACATTTCATTTCCTCTTCCAAAACTTGGGTTTCTTCATGTGTGAAATAGAGTAGTTACAAAGGTCTGTGACCATTTATCCAAAAGTCTTAAGTTCAGGCTCGGCGCCTGTGGCTCAGCGGGCTAAGGCGCCAGCCACGTACACCTGAGCTGGTGGGTTCGAATCCAGCCCAGGCCGGCCAAACAACAATGACGGCTGCAACCAAAAAATGGCAGGGCGTTGTGGCGGGTGCCTGCAGTCCCAGCTACTTGGGAGGCGGAGGCAGGAGACTCGCTTGAGCCCAGGAATTGGAGGTTGCTGTGAGCTGCGATGCCATAGCACTCTATCCAGGGTGATGGCTTGAGGCTCTGTCCCCCCCCCAAAAAAAAAAAAAACAAAAAAAAAAACCCAAAAGTCTTAAGTTCAGATATGAGTGAGAATTCAGAATTTTTCAGAATGTTAGAAAGATAATATATCATATATTATGTAACATTTTCAACAGGGTTTGAGACAACACCTTGTAATCAAATACATTGATATTTCTGCAGCAAAATGGACTTCCACACCGAGTAAGATAGAGACACTCAATAGCCTAATGTCGGATCAGGTAAGGTTTTTGCCTTTGAGAGGAAAGGAATTCTGATGACAAGATGGAACCTGCTATGTGAAGATCAGGGGGAAGATCAGTCAAGGCAGAGGATCAAGTTAGGGCACGGTCAGCGACGTAAAAGTGGTCTTGGTGTATGAGGAGCAAGGGGAAGGCCAGTGTGGCTGAAGTGCGGAGGCAAGAAAGAAAGTGGCATGGGAGAGTTGGGTAAGGAGTTAGGGTTCAGATCACAGAGGGCCCTGCTTGGCAAAGTGAGGAGTTGGGATTGTGTTCTAAGTGCAGTAGGGAGATTTGTGGAGCCTTCAAGCAGAGGAGTGACATAAGCACGCACATGCTGAGAATTTTCCCACTGGCTGGTATGTGGAGAATGCAGATGAACAAGGGAGATAGAAGGGGAGAGGCCTAGTAGGTGGGAAGGAAACCAGGAACTGGAGTTGACGAAGTCATAGACAGGGCTTCAAAAACAAGAGTGTGGCGCCGCATTCAGACCTCGCTACTCCAGCTTCTGGGGCATGTTCTATTCTTTTAGCCTGCGACCAGCAGAGAGAAAAATAAATTTATTTGCCCCATTAAATACCTCAGGGTGAGCAAAAACAATACATTTTAACCATGAGGGAAATCGCGTATATTCAGGCTGGTCAGTGTGGCAACCAAATCGGTGCCAAGTTCTGGGATGTGATCAGTGATGAACACGGCATCGACCCCACTGGTACCTACCACAGGGACAGCAATCTGTAGCAGGACCGAATCTCTCACGTACTACAATGAAGCCACAGGTGGCAACGATGTTCCTCGTGCTATCCTGGTGGGTCTAGAACCTGGGACCAGGAACTCTGTTTGCTGAGGTCCTTTTGGCCAAATCTTTAGACCAGACAACTTTGTTTTTGGTCAGTCTGGGGCAGGCAACAACTGTGCCAAGGGCCACTATACAGAAGGGGCCAAGCTGGTTGATTCAGTCCTAGATGTGGCCCAGAAGGAGGCAGAAAGCTGTGAGTGCCTGCAGGGCTTCCAGCTGACCCACTCGCTGGGTGGGGGCACAGGTTCTGGAATGGGCACACTCCTTATCAGCAAGACCCGAGAAGAGTATCCTGACCGCATCATGAATCCCTTCAGGGTGGTGCCTTCACCCAAAGTGTCTGATACCGTGGTTGAGCCCTACAATGCCACCTTTTCCATCCCTCAGTTGGTAGAGGACACTGATGAGACCTACTGCATTGACAACATAGACCTTTCCCACATCTGCTTCTGTACCCTAAAGTTGACCATACCAGCTTATGGGGACCTGAACCACCTCATCTCAGCCACCATGAGTGGTGTCACCATCTGCATCCGTTTCCCTGGCCAGGTCAATGCTGCCCTCCGCAAGCTGGCAGTCAGCATGGTGCCCTTCCCGTGTCTCCACTTCCTCATGCCTGGCTTTGCCCCTCTCACCAGCCGTGGAAGCCAGCACTATCGGGCTCTCACTGTGCCAGAACTCACCCAGCAGGTCTTTGATGCCAAGAACATGATGGCTACCTGTGACCCCTGCTGTCACTGATACCTCGCCGTGCTGCTGACTTTTGTGGACAGATGTCCATGAAGGAGGGAGATGAGCAGATGCTCAGTGTGCAGAACAGGGGTAGCAGCTACTTCATGGAATGGATCCCCAACAATGTTGAGATAGCTGTCTGCGACATCCCACCTCCTGGCCTCAAGATGGCGGTCACTTTCATTGGCAACAGCACGGCCATCCAGGAGCTCTTCAAGCGCATCCCAGAGCAGTTCACTGCCACGTTGCACCTGAAGGCCTTCCTCCACTGGTATACAGGCGAGGGCACAGATGAGATGGAGTTCACCGAGGCTGAGAGCAACGTGAACCACCTCGTCTCTGAGTATCAGCCGTACCAGGATGCCACTGCAGAAGAGGAGGAGGATTTTGGTAAAGAGACTGAAGAGGAGGCCTAAGGCACAGCCCCGTCACCTCAAGCTTCTCAGTCCCCTTAGCCTTCTTCCTCAACTCCCTCTTGTCTCTCCCTCAGAATTCGTGTTTGCTGCTTCTTATCCTTTTTCATTTTTTTACTTTTTTTCAGGGCATCTAGAACAGTGCCTGGCACATGGTAGGTGCTCAATAAATAGTTGTTTGTTTAATGTATCCTTCCACTTTGGGAAACCTAGGTTTCTGCATTCTGGGTAACCCTGTATTTCCTTCTGGTGCCCATTCCTACCATCTGTCCAGTTAATATTTCCTTTTGTTTGTAAAATAATTCCCTAAGAAGCTGCGCCTCATTCAAATGCCATTTATTGTAGAACCAACTGGATGCTGAAAATGCAGGTGATGACCATCATCCTGTGCCCAGGTAGTGAGGTGGGGGTAGAAAGTAGGAATAGAAGTAACTCCAAGGAAGGGGGTGGAATTTTTCCATTCTAGAATAGTTTTGGAGAGGACAATCCAGAATATTTAGTGATAACTTCCAGGTATTTGAAGATTCCATCTCTCAGCTTCAAGGGAGGTATTAACAGAATTATCTTCATTTTCAATCTCCCTCCAAGATCTGTCCTTTGGAGTGTTTTTTTTTTCTCCTGTCAAATGGGATCCTCCCCTCTCACACTTCGCCTCACTGAGACATTAGATTCCTTCCTTTCCCTGATAGGAGAAGGGGATCAGGAGGGGAGAGAGACCAGCCTTAATCTCTAAACCTCCAGAAATGCCCTCCCCATACCCACCTTTCCTTACTCACAAAAAAGTAATCTCCCTGAGTTAAGTGGGAAGTTGTGTACTGCCACCTATATGGGTCATTCGTTCCCCAGAGAGAGGAGGGGACATGGTCTGTTTTTTGCAACATCTCGTCTCTTCCTTTTGCTGTTGCCTTTTTTCTCCTTACCTTTGGTTTTGTCCTATCCTACATTTCGGATTTCAATTTTGTGTTGAACTTGGTGCTTTTTTTTCATATTGAAAAGATGACATAGCCCCAAGAGCCAAAAATTAGTGGGAATTGAAAACAAACAAACAAACTAACAAACAAAAAGCAAAAGTGTGACCAACTATATTGGAAACGGATGAGTGGCTGAGTAAAATGACAATCAGCCACTGGGATTGGACTGGACAATACGGGAGAAATTATTGCTCTGGAAGTGGTCTCCGTGGAGAGGTGAGAACAGAACCCTGATTGGAATGTCCTGAAGAGGAAAGCTTGTGCTGCTGAGGGGAGCATGGAAAGGGGACTGTAGTTCAAGAGCGACTGGGGATGAGGGATGATGGGTACTACAATCTGAATAGAGGGCTAGAGTTAAGTGTAGGTTAGATGTATCAAATACATTTTCCACTTATGTTACTGTGTATTTTCAACTTATGATAAGTTTATGGAGACATAACCTCAAAGTCAAGGAGCACCTGTATAACTCTCCTCTCCATCTTTCCAGTACATCAAGGGAGCTGTAGGGATGAAGAGAGCTGGCAACTTTTGGCCTGCTTTCTTGGGAAGCATTAAAAGGGTTAGGAAGCTAGTCAGAGGGGAAGAGGACGGTGACGGTGCACAACCTGAACCCCATATCACAAATGCGACCAGCCACAGTTAATGAACTCCAGCCCCAACTGATACTGCTAGGATTCCCAGTAATAATTTCTGTCAGCTGAGAATGTCTGCTTTAGGCTTTCTCTTGCAAATGTACTGAGAATAATGATAATGTAAAGCATTTGGGGAAAATGTCAATGACTGAGTGTAGATGCATCCAAGCTCATTATTCCCAGGAGGTTACCTCTGCCCTTGGCCAGTGTTTATCTGAGACAATTTATCTCTTACTTAAGAATTCCTGAGCTTATCTTAAACCTGGCTGGTTTTCTGCTTTGATTATGGTTTAAGATCTCATCCTTAGGAAACTAGAATTATCTGGCATTTCTCAAAATGAAAGGCAGCTTTCTGGAAGGCTCCACAATTCCTTATCTGGGAGACATGAAATATCGAAGGCATTCTGGTCTACTTGGGCACAGTGTAGAAAGGGTAGTTCCAGTCTTTAACCAGCTGTTTTTCTGGCAGGCATTCCATAAACATTTACCGAATGTGTGCCCTAGTGCAAAGATTCTAGAGAGTGCGCCAGTGAATCAGGCTGCTGGGTAGTTCCTTTGGGGAATTTATTTTTAGTTTACTGGGAGATGAGTAATCATTATTACTATGTGCCAGACATTGTACTGAGCACGCCCACATGATCTCACGGGATCTTGATCTGTGAGGTAGATTCTCTTAGTATTCCACTTCACAAACGAGAAAACCGAGGTACAGAGAGCTAAAATAACTTGCCACGAAACACATGATTAGGAAGTGGCAGGGCCAAATTTTGAGATTTTAGAGCGGCATTGTCTGACAGAATTTTCTGTTCTAGAAATGTTCCATATCTGAATTGGACAGTATGATACCCATTAGCTACATGTGACTATTTGAATAGTAGAAATGTTACTAGTGAAGCAGCAACTTAATTTTCACTTTTAATTAAATTAATACAAATGCAAAGAGCTCCACATGACTAGTGGCTCTCATGTGGACATTGCAACTCCAGAGCTTGTGTACTATACCCTGCTGGCTCGCTTTAAGAACCATATAGTGAGAATGACTATCCTCCCTCCCCCATGCCTTGGGTGCACTAGCATGCTCTAGTCCATCCTTAGAGTGTTGAATATAAGCTCCAGCCCCCAGTACACACAGGCACTAAGGAGAATGATGAATGACACCACCTAAGTATGGGAATGAGGCAGTGAGATGTGACTTAGAGGTTAGGGCGATTAGCTTGCTAGTCTTATCTCCTGCAGCAACCATAAAGTTGGAAATCACAGTGCGGTGGATTGCACAGGTGGGTAGTAACCTGGGCTGAGTCCTGGGATAGACCAATCCCTCTCTTCTGCTTGTTCACTATTGCTCAAGACTCACCAACCCCACCCCAGCCTCATACTACATTATAGAGCCAAATAGATTCATGCCAACTCTTTGTTAACCAGAGAAACACCCAACTCTTTCCTCAGGATCCTACTACCTCTTCTTCTTCTTCTTCTTTTTTTTTTAAGAGGATAATGTAACTGTAAATTTTAAATATATATATATATATATATTTTTTTTTTTTTTTTGGGGGGGGGGCAGTTTTTGGCCAGGGCTGGGTTTGAACCCACCACCTCCAGCATATGGGGCCGGTGCCCTACTCCTTTGAGCCGCAGGTGCCACCCTTTTTTTCCTTTTTTTAATGGCTGGAGATTCATTGAGGGTATACAGAAGCAGGTTACATTGATTGCTTTTGTTAGATAAGGACCCTCTTATATTTCTGTCCTGCCCCCAAAAGGTGAACCCTATCCCTTGAACTGCCCACACCATGCCCTCCCGCCTTCCCTTTCTCAGCTCTATCCAGAAGAAAAAAAAAATTACCATAAGGACACTTGCACTAGACTATTTATTGCAGCTCAATTTACAATCGCCAAAATGTGGAAGCAGCCTAAATGCCCACCAACCCAGGAGTGGATTAACAAGGTGTGGTATTTGCATACCATGGAATACTATTCAGCCATTAAAAAAGATGGGTACTTCACATCCTTTGTATTAACCTGGATGGATGTGAACACATTATTCTTAGTAAAGCATCATAAGAATGGAGAAATAAGAATCCTATATACTCAATTCTGATATGAGGACAATTAAGGTCCAAGCTATTACCTCTTCTTACAAGAACACTATGGAAATCACATTTTCAACTTGTTTGGGTAGGGGAAGAAGGGTAGGGGAATACTCTGTCTCTGCCTATCTCTCCTTTGTTTGCTTAAAGGTGATTGTTGTTTGAGATATGACCAATATGACTTTTCACTAAAATAAAATTTTCAAACTTTTTATATCGATCTCCCTTCTCAGTTTGTCTTCTGGGAGTAGAAAGTGTTTTCCCAGGGTCTTTATAGCTTTGTTTTCTATCCAGGTCCTTAGAATGGAAATTCCCCCACACGAAGCAGTGCTTTGGCATGTGGGTGGTATTTTCCCCAGGCTTCCCAAGGGCTGTGTAGCTGAGCCTGGATGCCAGATGTTTTGTTTTGTTTTTGTTTTTGTTTTGCTTCCCTTTGCCATTCAGGGACAGAATTTTAATTTATATGGTTCTTAAACTACTTCTAGATCTTTTCTGTGATTTAAAGACAACCACTCAGTGCAGGCAGGCAATCTACCCTAATTTCTTTAGTCTGACTCAGTAGTTTCACTCCTTTTCCTTCTTCCCAGTTAAGAAGCATACTCTCAAGTGCTGCTTGGAAAGCTACATTCTGATTCTTCCCTGATTCTCTCTGATTTATCATACATGGGGGCAATTATTTTCACTAGTTCTTCTTGAGGAAAGAAATTAAATATGTAGCTGACTGCCTTTACTTTTCTTATTCATTCTTTACTATTTGAGCACAGGAAAGTTCCTGTGTCTTCCTCCAATGAGATAGATGTATTCCTTAAGAAGAAGCTGGCCAGTGGTTCCCTAAGGTTGTCAGCACACTAAATGGGGTTCCCAGAGGTCTCTCCACACTCACTTACTGCAAAGCAGAAATCAGCCAACAGCTAGAGATTTCTCCTACATGTCAAGAAATGACAGGTAAATTCTGTGACATTCTTCCTCATGGTATTATAGAATGTCATATATATATATATATGTGTGTGTGTGTGTGTATTTGTTTTTCCTGTGTAGTCTCATCATTCCTAGTAGTATACCAGAATATAAGTTTGTTTTTCTTTTTCTGCTCAGTTTGGAATGGTGACTACCAAATTTAATTTGTAGGTTTTAAAAAACTTTTATGGTTTGGGGTTTTTGTGGGTGTAGAGATTAATGATGTCAAATTTCTGTACCTTAGCTAGGTCAAGTATTTATCACAGGGAATGACCCTAAATGTCTTTCCCTTCCTCTTAGTGGCTAAACACAACATGTGGGCTTTCAGATTTGTTATCCGTATGAATAAAGGAGGACTTAGTAGAGCCATTAAATGCTAGAACATCAGCCCATGTGCAACATGCTATAACTATCTTAACATCTTGTCACAGACCTTTTACCCTAAAGAAATTTGAAAGAAGCTGAGGAGGTTGGGCCTCTTGTTTTGCAGACTTTTTCTTTTATTGGTTTACTAGTCTTGACCTGATAACTTTGAATTAGGTCTACTCATGAAAACCAAACCACTCTAGATGTTTCGTATAGCAGGGACTTAATGCAGGGAATTGATCACAGCAGATGCTGGAGTTCTCAAAGAAGCAGGATACGAGAGCCAGCATTGTTCACTGCTGCTGAAGCCATGCCAACAGCAACATCAAACAGTAAGGGAATACATTTACCTTCTAATCTCTTGCAACTTCCTAAGCAAAACCAACAGGGATCCAACTGGCATGGGAGTATGAAAAATGTGTCACAGTCCCAGAATCACAGGATGGAATGTAAAAGGTAGGCTTATAGCTGAGAAAAAAAAATAGGTAAACAAGCAGTGTAGTTATAAAACAGGTTGGTGAGCAAGTCTAGATTAATTCTTCATAATTGTTCTTTAGAATTCACTGAATCCAGAAAGTTCATCAGCTCTCTATGGCTAGTGGAATCAGACCAGTATCATTTTGAAGTCTGTCGCCTGCTATGTCCTGGGACTCTATGTCCAAC
Source organism: Perodicticus potto (assembly GCA_963574655.1). Taxonomy (NCBI): domain Eukaryota; kingdom Metazoa; phylum Chordata; class Mammalia; order Primates; family Lorisidae; genus Perodicticus; species Perodicticus potto. Next base: position 14,501 of record CAUYRH010026201.1, read on the forward strand.
ATACATTTTACTGAGGTCTTCAAAACTTACATTTGTCAAGGGACAGCTTCAGACATGCCTTCCCCAGATAACCCAGTATCTTAAGCGGGGCACACTCCTTCAAACCCAGCTGCAAGGGTATGTCATCTAACTAAGCCGGTACTTCAAGAATATTTTTCCCTGCAACTATTTTTCCCTCAAGCTTTACTGAGATATAATAGGTATAGGAAAAACTGCACATCATTAATGTCTACAATCTGGTGAATTTGGACATATGTATACACTCATGGTTAAATTGCCTTTTCACCCTTTGAACCACTTAAAAGCAGCAGAAAAGCACTGAGATAGCCAGAGGCATCATTTCAACTGATAAAATCTCCCAGAATGTATGAAAAGGCAGTTTTCTCTTTGTCTTCAGTTGTCAGAAACATTTGAGAAGAAGCAATGCAAGATATTTGAACTCAGGGCACAGTGTATGTTTTGGCATGCCTGTTCAGAATACAGGGTTTTTTTTTTTGTAGAGACAGAGTCTCACTTTATCGCCCTTGGTAGAGTGCCATGGCATCACACAGCTCACAGCAACCTCCACTCCTGGGCTTAGGCGATTCTCTTGCCTCAGCCTCCCGAGTAGCTGGGACTACAGGCGCCCACCACAACGCCAGGCTACGTTTTGTTGCAGTTTGGCCGGGGCTGGGTTTGAACCCACCACCCTCGGTATATGGGGCCAGCACCCTACCCACTGAGCCACAGGTGCCGCCCATAATACAGTATTCTGTACGTTATCTGTTTCTTGTGCGACATGGGTTACACATAGGCTACAGACCCCTGTAATGTGTTCTCAAAGAATGGAAGGAGGGATGGAAAAGGGAAATCTAAGCTAGGAATAATACTTTCTCTCTCCATGAACTAAAACTGACTTGAACTTACAGTGGAAAGTTTAAAATGGACCTTCCATTTGATCCCACAATCCCATTATTAGGTATCTACCCGGCAGAAAAAAAAATCATTTTACTGCAAGGACATTTGCACTAGAATGAGCATCACGCTCAATTTGCAATTGTCAAGATGTGGAATCAACCCAAGTGCCCATCAACCCATGAATGGATTAACAAACTGTGGTATATGTATACCATGGAATACTATTCAGCCATAAAAGGATGGAGACTTTACATCTTTTGTATTTATCTGGATAGAGTTGAAGAACATTCACCTTAATGAAATATCACATGAATGGAAAAGCAAGTACCCAAGGTACTCAATACTAATATGTGAGACCAATAGATAAACAATTACATACCTACACGTGAAAAAAGCACAATTAAATTCAAGTGGGGGGAAAGGAGAAGAGGAAAAGGGAACAGGGAGAAGGAGGGGGGATTGGTGTGCTGTTACCTAATGGGTACAACGTAAGGGTATATAGTATTACTCCTGGATGAAGGGCTCAACTACAACTTGAACTTAGCCTAATAAATGCAAACATAACCTAATCATTTACGCCCTCATGTTAATCAGAAATAAAAAAACAAGTAAATAAAATGTACCTGCAAGACCTTCAACCCTTAGGAAAATGTCTAGAAAACTGACAAATTAAATTCATAAAATATGTGTATCTTTTATTTTATCCCTGCCATGCTCAGCCAGGATAAAATACATGTATCTTGTAAAAATTATATGTTTCAGTAGCACAACATGATATTTTGATATTGGTTAGTGGAATTTTAACTGGCCTCAAGAAACCTTAGTCCTATTAAAAATAATAAAGCTATTTAATACTGCTGCCTCCCAACTAATGAGAGTTTTATGCCACCTCTTTCATTAGAAGACAGAGATAAAAAGTAGGGCATTCTACCACACTAGCTGCTGTTTATGGAGACAATACTATGTACCAGGCATGTTTGAGGTTCTAAATCTATGCCTTATGTAATAAACAACTCTGCAAGACATATGTATTCCCCTATGGTAAAGATGAGAAACCTTCTTTAAGGACCTTCCCTAGACACAGTGGAACACTTGGTAAATAACCCGGCAGGACATAGTTCTAGACCCTCACTACTGAAAGGCTGGTCCCAGCAGCATTGGCATAACCTGAGAGCTTATTTGACCAGCAGAATCTCTAGTCCCACCGTAACCTACTGAATCAGAATCTGCATTTTTACCCAGATCCCTAAGTGATTCATCAGTGTATGAAAGTTCAAGAAGCATGTCTCTAGAGCAGAGGTCAGCAAAGTTTTTTTCTGTAAAGGACAAATGCAGGCAAACAGTTTTTGTAGCCACTACTCAGCTCTGCTGTTGTAGCAGGAAAACAGCCACAGACAACCTGCAAATAAATGAATGTGTCTGTGTTCCGGTAAAACTTTATTATGCAAATAGGCAGTGTGGGACTGTATATTGCCCGTTAGCTGTAGTTGAAAGAGCTCTGAACTAGATGGTCCATATTTTATTTTTTCCTGCCTTATTAGGTTGTATCTCTTGCTTTCTTCAGCCCACTCTTTGGCATACAGCAGCGTCTTGCTGGTAGGTCACTTTGCTGTGTGGATAAGATGTCCCATTCATTGAAAATTCAAATGAGAGGAAAAATATGTGTTCTGGAAGCAAAGCTGCTCTTTTAACACAGGCAGCCTCACAGTGTGTGGCTTTGGTCCAGGGCCATCTATCAGTCTTACAAGCACAAGAGCATGTTTAGTTAGCCCACTGACAGTGGATTTGGTTCTCAGAGCTCACCAAGTTTATAAGACTAATGTGTGAAGCTGGACAATGAGCAGTTTTGACTGTGCACTGAGAGATAATTTAAATAGGGATGAGAATATGAGTTGGCATGACCAACATATTCTTTCCTTTAGGTCAGGAGTTTTTAATCTGGGGTACTGCGATTCAGATGATCCTGTGGCACCTGAAAACTGTATGCAAAACATGTGTGTTTTGCATTTTTCTTGGAGGAAGGTCTATAGTTGAAGTAGATTCCTAAAGAGGTCCATGAATGATGCAAGATGCAACCAAGGTTGAGAATCACTGTTATATGTATACTGACATGAAAATTCAAATAGCAACTTAAATGTAATTTTTTTTTAATGTCATGGCAAGGTAATATTTTTCCTCTGAGAGAAGATACATAACCTCAGAGGTTATAATTAAACTCATGTGCCATATACCCCACACAGAGCCTCCCCAATACAACAAATAAAAAAGCATACAAAAAGTAAAATAACCTCTGCTTATTTCCCTGGTATTTTTAACAAGCCCCCTGTTCTTCATTTCTTCTGCTATATCATTCTTCGCCTTGGGGGAAAGATGACAGACTGAAATGGAGAAGTCGATTCTTGGCTTTTGACTTTCAAAACCCTTGCTGGGTGGAAAGGGAAGAACCAGAGCAGTAACATGAACCCAGTTTTGGCTGTGATGAGAGCACAGTTTATCTGTTCCAGGTAAAGATTCTTTAGACTTTGATAAAGGAAGTCAGTGGGAACTTAGATTTTTGGTAGGGATCTCGAGTACACGGTCTTGTCTCCACCTCCTTACATTGAGTCCCAGAGGTAGAAGAGCACAATTGCAATTTTTACCAATTTTATGGAATTTGGGAGCAGATGAGACCTGTGCTTTCTCCTTCCTTTTCCTAAATACAATCTAGTGAAGCACTGAGATCCCAGGGTAGAAGTGTCTGAACAGTGAGGTCAGTGGCTGGCCTCGTGAGAGCTTCATAGTATATTCTGAAGTCCAAAGTAGAACAAGAGCAGCACATTATTTCTTCTCTACCTGAAATCAGCTCAGACAAGCATAAAGAAATGGTAAACTAGAACAGGCTTTATGATCAGGACAAGGAGGATATGGTAGTGATCTGTGTGGACTGATGACCAGTTGGGAATGAAGACCGGTCAGACCGTGAGAGGCAACATCAGACCCAGAACAAGACTCGGAACACATCCTACTAATGTCTTACCAATTTAGCAACTCAGGAGAAAGAAGGAGGCAAGATTGAATTCCCTCCACCTGGTACTCAAAATAGAAATTAAAGCTATGGGAAAATAAAGGAAATTACTTTTATTGTAGTTCTGAATTTATAAACAGGAACTCATACCTGCCACCCATCATCAGACCCAGACTACCCTAAGTCTGTAGAACCTCATATTCTCTTCCCTAAACCCAGTTATTCATAACCCTAACTGCCCATTAGATTTCCCTGGGGAGCTTTTAAAATTCTGATGCTCAGGCCATTTCCCAGATTAATTAATTCTGAATCACTCTGGTAGGACCCAGGTGTATGTATGTGTTGAGTTTCCCCAGGTGATTCCAATGTGAAAACAAGGGTGAGGATGACAGCTATAGACTTATCTGCTTGTAAAGCAAAACCATAATCAATTATTTCATAGTGCAAATGAAACCAGAACCTGGTGAATGCATTATATGAATTGAATGTATAATGCTTTAAAGATAAATGGGCCCAACTTCATTCATATTCATTGCAAGGATGGCTTTGACGATGAGATTAGAAACCCTTATCCTATGACAGGTTTTGGATGATGCTGCCATCATTTGTCTCTGATACTATCGAATGTCTTCTGCTTCCCTAGGTAAACAAACCTCCTACTGATGGGCGCATTTTTTAATTTAGTCATATTTATGGGTTCGATCTGGCCTTGAGCAGTCCTGCAGGTGCAGGTGCAGGAGACTTTGTGTCTTACAGGTAATTGCATATCCCTGCTCTGATTGATTATATCTTGGTTTTCAACTTTAGCTCTCACAGGGTACCCTTATTTTCCAAGTTCTCTTGGACGTTTTCCTGGACCTCCACCTCAACTCAGTCCTGACTCCAGTCACGTCACAAAGCACATATCTCTTCAGAACGGCTATTAATAAATAGCACTGACGAAAGCACATCACTGATTTAAAAGGAGATTCTCGTCAACAACTTCTTTCGAAGTAGTGATTAAAGATCATAGTAGACATTCTCTTGTTGTGACAGATAACAAAGATGGTGAAATAGCTTGCAAGTATGATCATGTAATCTTACATCGAATCATATGGAGCAACGTTCTTAAATACCAAGCAGAAGCATTTACTAACGAAGCATTTATCAAGTATTTATTGTCTGTCAAAGACTCTACTTAAAAAAAAAAAAAAAGAAAAGAAAAAATAAGAAAACTGATCTCTGGCTGAAGAACAACTTCATTTAGTCTATGGTCTGTCTGGGCATTATATTTATTACTATCTATTCATAATAATCACTTATAGAACTCCTGGCAAAATGCCTTCATTTTGAAAGAGGTAATGATGGATTTGATGATAACGTGAGGTTCATCACATGCATGTACATACACACACACACACACACACGCACACACACACATTAACTGCCGTTCTTTTTGGCCAAGTCTGGCTTATAACAACAGAGATAAAGCCTTAGATGGTTCTTTTTATTTCCCTAGCAGATAAATGAGTAAGGCAATTTTTACTCATTAGCCATTAATGGGATGATATAAATGTGTATTTTTCCCTTTTGGAATATTAGTTCTCAAATACTGTGATGTTTTTGCCTTTAATACTCACAATAGCCAGTGTGGTATTAAAGTCATTATGTCTCACCCCATTGCTTTTGGAGCGAAGGATAAATTTTAAAACATGACTTGTAACTTACCCTCCCTTAAGTCTTGCAGGAAGCCTTTCTTTCCCACTTCGCTCCTATCTTTACTGGATTAGAGAGTCTTCAGGGTTCTCCAATCAAAACACAACCACACTTCATTATATTTGCTAAATTGTCCATCTTTCCAATTGCCTGTGGGACCAAATCAAAAAATGTACAATCAAAATTTTTTTAAAAAAGAAATTTACAATCGTATCCTAGGCACCAGCCCAGGTGCTTGGAAATATCTGTTGAATGAATGAGTGAATGAATGAATGCCTGTTTTCTCCTTTGTCTTCTGCACTAGACTGTAAATTCCTGGAGAATAGGCTTGGGATTCTTTCCATCTTTGGGTCTTTGATGTCTATCATACTGTTAGGACAAAATAGGAGTTCAATATTTTGTTAAATTCATAAATAAATACTGCCATCTATTTGTAGAAAGCCTGTCTGTTCCTAGGATAATGTATGCTGCTTAAGCCACTGGCTCAATTATCACCTCTGCCATGCAACTTTCTCTGACACCCACAGGCAGAGCCAAGTCAGTTGCTATGACTTACTGTTGGCACTATTTCAGAGTCCATGGCCAGGGCATATGACCTGTGCATGCACACAGGGCCTGTACGTTGAAGAGTCCCTCACTTGGTTTAGTGCTCTGCTGCCACATTCTTAAAATTCAAAATAATTTTTGGATGTGGGGCATCATATTTGCATTTTTCCCTGGGCTCCGCAAATTATGTAGCAAATCCTGGCCCCAGCACAGTGCGTGGCCCTTCACATGGATTTCAACGAATGATAATTGAATTGTTTTTCCTTTCCAGAAAAAGAATACTAAACATAGTTCTGTGAGATTCCTTTACATTATTTCAACACATTTATCTAAGTCTTACTACACTCATAGTTCCATCTTGTGTCATACTTGGCATTCCATTCACTGAAGCCACAAAGGAAATGTTCTCATCCTTGAAGAACAAACTCTACTCCAATTTTGCATTCATTCAAATTATCTGATAGAAAACAGAAAGTAGCTCATAGTTTATCTTTAAGAAGAGTGACTTTGATTTGTTGAGACACTCACGTGACAAAAGCAGGGCAGGTGATCTAATAGCATACCCTGGGAAGGGCATTTCACCACACTCCATTCTTCACACACTCAACAGAAGTGCAGGACTTGGTTGGCTTCCAGGATTGGCAGAGAACTCTTCACTCTGATAACACCTCTAACGGAAGGCTGTCAAGACAGTGCTTCTCAGCAGAAATAGGAAAACATGTTGTGAAACAAATTAATGCCCTCTCAACCTGGTTTGATATAGAGGTATGGTTCAGTAGCTCTGCTTGACGATTCTATTTGTTGGTTGTGATGTGTATAGAGCTTTGTTCCGAGGAATGTGTGCAACTCATCAAGGTCAGTTGCCAGAGTCAAGCAGCCTCAATTCTCAGAACTGGATGCAGCTGACAGAATGTACAGTACAATGTGTGATTAGGAACAGCTGGAGTTTAATGTATCACAGTTTTTCTACTGACTTGTTTAAAGTAGTATTAGTTCAATGGCTGCATTTCTTTCTTTGTTCTCTAAGCCTTAATAAGGAAGTTAGGGGCATTGCATATACCCAAGCTGAGGGTTTGCCATCAGCTTTGGTCAAGTACTTAATTAGTAGCATTGCTATCAGGACCGCATCATCATAATCTTAACAACTTGCATCAGTTTAGGGCTTCACAATTTCCAAAATGCTTTTGAATTCACTCTTTGTCTCTGTTACTGTTGATGGAATATTAAATTTCCAGAAAAGAGGTAAGTGGTGTTTCCTCATATCTACTTATTAGACACGTTTCTTGGAGAAATTAAAAGGAAAACTGGAAGAGGTGGAAGAAGTGTGGAAACTCAGAACATAAATACTGTAAGTAATATAATTGGTTTAAGAGGGAAAAGTATAAAATAGCAGGAGAATATGAATACGAACAGTGAAGGGAGCGATTTGGTCTTTGTGCCTAAAGAGGACAGAGGGTTGCCACAGGTGTCCTCCAGGAATTTGCCCGAGCACTCAGAGGTGGCTGTCCTGGGTTCTAGCTCTCTCTGGTGGAGCAAAGGCATGGCCAGCTTAACCCAAGTAACTGCTCTTTATTCCAGCTCTGTAAGAAAGGAGGAGTCTTGCTAATTGCTGGTTGCAAACAAATGCATTGTGAGGATGAAAGCAGCCACCTGACAAAAGGATTTCTTTCATTATAAAGAGGATGATGACACATTGTTTGAAATAGTGGCCTTTAAAGTGTTTGTCTCTATGTCATTAGATACTCAACTGAGTGAGAAATAAAAGCCACTGTTGAGGAGATGTCAATCAGAAATTAGGAAATCTGAAATCATACTGGGAAATAGATTGTGTCAGGTTTCACGTTTTCCATTTTATTTAGGAGCAAGCTAAAATACCAGTGTTCAATAATAGAGCCCTGGCAGTCCTCGAGAGCAAGCAAGTGAAAAAGATAAGAACTTTACAACAAAAGCTGTAATGCAACTGTAATTTATATTGATAAGAACAGCATACTTTCTTTATCCCCGTTAGATTCCAAGTTCCACAAGTGCAAGGACTGTGTCTTATTCATTGTGGAGCACAGGCCCTGACAAAATAGAGATGCGGGAAATGCTTCCTGAGGGAAGTAAAATTTAGAGAGCACTTAGGGTGACAGAGCAGTGTCCATGGTGTGATTAGTCAGAGATCAGTTAAACTTTCACCAGAATCCGATGATTTGAGACACCTAAAAACTTTGCTTGGCCTCCCACTGTGATGCTTGTGCCCTGAGAAGCTTCATGGCCTGTGTTGTGAACCATATATTTGGCTGCCAGGGAAAGGACACTGTCAAGGCATTGTATTCCCTTCTGCTACCAAATCATAGCATACAATTCGATAGACCTACTTAGACATGGGATTCCTGGATAAGTCCCTCCTTTTGCTTCAGTGCCACGCAAAAGGAGGAAAAATTCTTTTTCTGCCTTCTATGCCCATAACCCTCCACTGTTGGACCCAAGCCACTAAGGCCAGATCTGTGAGGAAGACCGGCTGCTACTTCTTTTTGCCACCATATGGAGCTGATGCAGGTGTGGACCATAATGTTCAGGGCTCCAATGTTCAAGAATTTCTACTTAATAAATATTTCTCGAAGCCCTGGCAATTGCAAGGCTGGTGGTATCTGGCCTACTAGTTGATAAAATGGAAACGATAATTTCCTCTGCAGCATCTGTTGCATGGAGAGTAGCTTGTTGGCTCTACTTCCCGAAAGAATCTCAACTCCTTCCCACTTCTCAACCTCCTTTCAAGCTTCTAGTCAAAGTCACCATCATCTCATGCCTAGTAGGGATCCTTTAACAACTTCAGTTACATTATGTTACTGTTCTTTTTAAAACTCTGCCAGGGCTCCTCATCTTACTCGTTGTTATAAAAAGCCAAAATCCTTCAAAAACTCCACGGAGCCATTTTATCTCCGATTGTGCTCTATCTAAACTGGCTTCTTCTCAGTTCTTTCTGCCTCAGAGGTTTTGTGGGTCACTTGATGACAGAGATCATGCATGCTCTTGCTCACTATTTTATCCTTAGAATCTAGTATAATGTGTTGCTTAATATGTGTTCAGGAAAAGTAACTCACGACCTACACAATGTGAGTACAAATAATAGACACATAAAGTTTCCATGCCACTTACAGTCAAGGTATATGTATATTGCATTGAGAATTTCTTTGTTATTTCCCATGAGCCGTTACTAAATCAATAGTACATTTCAATTAGCAGCATCTTTGAATAAAAGAGCTATGGCATGCATAGTCACCTTCAAGTAACAGAATGATTCCTAGGTCAGCATGACTTGAACGCAGTCTGATAAGTAACACATCAGAGGAAAGAAGGTGTTCTTATGAGCGCCATTGGAGTTGTTAGTGCTAGTAGTTTAGCAAAAGCTCTCTTATTGATAGTCATTATACTCATGGGAAATTAGTACAATGGCTTCTGGTTTTGCTTAATGTGACATTGCCCTTGAGATGGCTCCTATCCATTTTGGGTTGGCTAATGAAAGTTAAAATCAGATTTCAGAGTATACAAAATTAAAACCCAGGCTTTCAATCTACCTTGGTAATTCATCAAGATAATGTGATTCTGATAGAGTTTGTCAAAGAGGGTCTCACCCTGGCACTTTGGGATTTCAATGCACAAAATACCTTTATTCTTTGAACTTTAACTGAGCCTCCTATTGAGTTTAATTTATGGCAAACATTCCATAGGGTACAGAGAAATGCTAAACAAGACTTAGAAAAGTTTCAAGAGGAAAACTCCCTCAAAACATGGTAATTAGTGGAAATTATTCCACATTGCAGTGAAAAGTGTATAATTGCATTCAGTTCATATTACTATAAGTAGGTCATCCTAAGATAAATAGAATATAATAATTCCTCTTTCTTTGAATCTCTTATTTTGAGCTGCATATTATGCCATTAAGTATATTTGATCTTTTTTGACTTGATAGGTAGTTCTTTGCTTCTATCATTTTCTTATTTACTTTTGTTCCTTATTAAGATTTGTTTGGCCACTCATGAGAGTTCTTTACTTTCCTCCTCTCTTTTCTTCCCTTCTTTCCTTTTTGTCATCCTCTTCCCTGCTACTTTTATCCTGAGCTGAACTTACAAGTAAACAATCTAAATGGCCACTTACGAAATAGTAGTAGCTAAATGCCAACAGGTCTCGCTATTCCTAAAGAAAAGTACCTGACCCTCCACAGCAGGGCATTGTCCTGTGGCTACCGGAAGCTGTAGATGGTCAGTACCTCACGTCCTATTGCAGCTTTACTCCGAAAAGAGAAAATATTGATTTCTTTCTCCTGAAAAAAATTGTTTTTTGAACTTTATCAGGAAAAACATTTAAAGTAAAAGAGGGTAATTTGTTTGGAAACTTCGGTAAATACAGCTAGCTGTGTGTTATCTATTGCTGCAAGACGAACTGCCCCCAAACTTATTAGCTTAGCACAACAACCATTTGACTATTTCTCATCATTCTACAGATTGATTGGTTCAGTTTGGCGATAATTCTGCTGCAGCAGAAGATGACCTGAAAGCTGGGATTGGCTAGGGTGGTGGAAGAGCTGAGTCACCCTCCTCATGTGGCCTTTTAACATGGTCCCATCTTCAGTGTTGATAGACTTTTTACATAGTTGTATAGCACATTCAAGTGCACAAAACCAGAAGCTTTTGTTCGAGAATAAGCACTGGGTCATTCTGCAGTATTCTGGTGATTAAAGCAAGTTGAGGGAAACTAAGATCCACTGTGAGAAGGAGCCACCCAAAGGCATGAATATTGTGCAGCATGGTTTGTTTGTAGCCATCTTTGGAGATGACATAACACACTGGGCAACACAATTTGTGTTCTCTGAGTTGCTGGATGGTGGCTGGTAGTGAGACACTGCATTTCCCAGATCCCATCACTTCTACTTCTGACTATTGACTAATTCTTACAATGGAAGGGCAGCAAAAATGATGTATATCACTTTGAGGCAATGGCTTTTATAAAATGGGTATACCTTTTCCTTTTAAAAAGCATTTATGAAATACAACTGATACATAAAATTGCATATCTTTAATGTATGTGTTTTAATGAGTTTGGACATATGTATATATGAATGATACCATCACTACAATTAAGGTACTAAACATATTCATTACTACCAAAAATTTCCTTGTGTTATTTTGTGTGTGTGTGTGTGTGGTAAGAACAATTACTATGAGATCTATCATCTTAACATCTATGCCAGTCAGAACAACAAATGATTCCATTTACATGAGATATCTGAAATAGTCAGATTCATAGAAACAGAATAGAATGGTGGTTTCCAAGAGCTAGGGGGAGGAAGAACTGGAGAATTGTTACTCAATGGGCATATAAATGTCAGTTATGCAAGAAAAATAAGTTCTAGAGATCTGCTGTACAACATAATACACATGCTTACGTACTATTATGCCCTTTAAAATAGGTAGGTGTATCTTTTCTATCTTTACTATTTTTTATTGTCTACATATAAATAATAAGGCCCTAGAAAAAGATAAAGCCGTAACTTGGAAGGAGCCTAATTTCTCGCATCATTGCATGGAAGAAAGTTGCCTACAGAATACATACCCTCCTTTGCACTATTATATGAATGAGAAATAAACATATGTTGTTTTAAGCTCCTGAAATTTTGTAGTATACTTTCTACTACAGCATAGTATTTTTTTTACCTTATCTAGAAATGTGGCATTTAATGAAGTCTAATTGGTTCTGATTATTATGCTAAGTGTACAAGTATCAAATACCAAAGGTTTTGTGCCTCCTTTGAAGTGACTCTAAAATGCAAATCATTTTTAAGAAACTTCACTTAAGATAATGGCCTCCAGTTCATCCACATTGCTGCAAAAGACCATTAATTCACTCCTTTATATGGGTGAGTAGTACTCAATGAACTATATTCAGGGAATGGACACACATATAGCCCTGATGAAAGCATTATAAAGCTGTCCATGTAACAAAAACATTTGTACTCCTTTCATATTTTGAAACAAAAAATAAGAAATAAAATGCAAGTTATAAAAGTTTCAACTATTTAACTCAAATGAAAAGTCAAGGAGAAGTGATAATGGGCATGTTAAAATGACAATAGAAAAATACAATGGAATTCAAGATAGCTAATATCAGAATAGCCACAACACAATAGTAGACCCAAATCATCATACACTATGATACCTGGCATAATACTTAGTATTCTGAGTATCACAGTCTCACAGGGCTGGGAGGGTCCCCCCAAAAATCATTTAGTTGACTTTAGTTCTGGTAAAACTTGACTTTAGCTCTGGTTTCAAATCATAACAAATTGGGGTGGGATAAATGCATTTCTAGATACACCAGGTTCAGATATCATATCTGGGACTCCACGTCTACAGGCATGTTAGGCTCTCTTGAGTTTGAAGGACACAGAATTACTCAAGATCCCTGAAGTAATTTTTTGTAAGAATACAGAATAGGAATAATCTCACTGGACCCACAGACAGTTGTCACTCAGTATCCAAGGAAGTTGCTCCAAGAATTGCATTTTCTTGTCCCAGGCTGTAAATTGAAATTGTTAACAGATATCCACTTCAGAACTCTGTCATTAACTGGATTCTACTACCTATCTTTGCTTCTATTTTTCCATAAACCAGAAGAGAATATCTGACCACCCCTATACTCCTGATGTTATATCTCTACCCATATACTCAACCTTCTCTCCTGATACCAGCGATGATCCATAGAAGCACCTAATCAAAACCCACTTGTGCAGTCAGCCTCATCCCTTCTCACCTACTCAAAACAGCACTCCAGCAATTTTCTCTTTCTTCCATCATCTTTTTCCCTTTTACTGAACCTTTCCTGTGAGCATGAAAATCTGATTTAATGTCTCCATTCTTCAAACCAAACCAAACAAAAAACACCTTATGCACACATCCATCTCTAGACGCTGTCCCATTTTTTGGCTATCTTTTATAGCAAAACTCCTTGAAAAAGTTGCTTATGGCCATTGTCTTTATTTCTTCCCTTCATATTCCTTCTTGAACTTACTCACGTCAGCATTTCATCCTCACTATTCTACTAATACAGCTGTTGTCAACATCAAAGATGTTCTCATTGTTGAATTCAGTGTTCAATTATCATTGTTCATCATACTTGACCTAGCTGTAGTATTTGATATCCTTGATAATTCTTTCCTCCTTGAAACACTTCAACCTGAATTTCAAGAACTGTACTCTCCTGATTTTCCTTCTACCTTACTAGCCACTCCTTCACTTCCTTTGCTGATTCCTCCACATCTCTTACCCTTAAATATTGACCTGCCTCTGAACTCAGTCCTTAGAGCTTACTTCTGTCTATACTTACTCTTTTTAGACTAATCCAGTTCCATAGATTAGAATACTATCTATACACTGATGGTTCCGAAGTTCGGACCTCTAACTCGGATCTTCTCTCTAAACACAAGAGACTCATATGTCCAGGGGTCTTTTTACATCTCTACATGAATAGCTAACAGACATCTTAAACTTGATACATTTAAAACAGAACTCCTGGTGTTCTCCCCCAAATTTGACCAATTCTGTAGCTTTCTCTGTGTCAGAAAATGGCAAGCCATTATTCTGGATACACTAGAATTTTGGAGTTATTCTTGACTTTTTTTTCTCTCTGACATCCCACATCCAATATGTCAGCAAATCCTGTTGGCTCTACTGTCAATTATGACCAAAATTCAACCACTTCTTCCTATTTTCACTATTACCACTCTTATCCCTGCTTCCACCACCTTCCTTCTGATTTATTATAATAGCCTCCTAGCTTATTTCTTCATTTTTCCCTTGCCCTATGCAATTTAATCTCAATATAGCATCCACAGTGGTGATCCTTTTAAATTTTAAGTTACATCATGCAATCTGCTCCAAAGCCTCCTATATCTTGTTATCTCAATTGGGGTACAATGACCTACAAGGCATTTGTTATTCTTATAGAAATAATTTTTTCATCTCATCACCTAGTTCTTCCAGCTTACTCTACTCCATCTTTCTTAACATTTCTCCCTATCTACTTTTCTTGGCTGACTTTTCTCTATAGCTTTTATCATCATGTGTAATACTATTTTAACCATTTACATCATATTCTACTTCTTCCTCCCTACAATGAACTCTGCAAGGTCAGAGATCTTGTATTTTGTGTTTCTTTTTACTTTTAGTTCAATATTGTACCCCCAGTGCCTGTAACAATGCTAAAACATAGAAGCTGATTTATAAATTTTTGTTGAAAGAATGTACAGGAGGTCGGACAATAAAGTTGATGAATTCATCCTAGAAAAAGTGCTCCATACTTCATTGCTGAATATTACTATGGTCATCTTCAAAGTACTCCTCTTGGTCATCTGGTGACCTTAGTGACTTTTAGCAATGAGATAGGTAACACGTTTCCTAGGATGAGTTTTGAATTTAATTGTTAGACCTCGTACAATAACATCTCTGATGGCCACCCCAGAAAAAGTGTTCCAAAATTGATTTCAAGGGTAGGTGGATCAGGTGGACTAGGTGCTGGGATTGGTGCATAATTGCCCATAGGGAGTACCTTGAAGATGACCATGATAATATTCAGCAGTGAGGTATGTAGCACTTTTGCCAGGATAAGTTCATAAACTTAATTGTCCAATCTTGTAAACTACCAATTGTTTCTCTTTTTTTAAAAAAAAATTTCTTATTCTGGTGTGAGAATCTGGTTGGCCTAGTGAATAATCTTTGCAACTTTGTACATTGCTGTTTAATTTATATGGACTGGTTACTGTGAATCAAGGCCTATTCTTGGCCCATTCCCCCAGCAGAAGCCTATAGCTAAGTTCTATCTATAGTTGTTAGGTGGTATGAAGACAGTTATACATTAAGCTGTGACATGGACTGGATGCTGTGGTTAATGTATTTCCTTGGAAGATTTCAGGTTATGATCTGAATTTTGGGGTCAGATTATATTATGCTAATTCCCACTTAATTATACTTGAGGATTTTTTTTGACTATACAGATTAGAAAATAAGCAGGTATATATGGGAGCTGGGATACAGGCTATGAGACCTAAGAATAATCAACCTTTGATTTTCAGTTTCTTCAACTATGTGGATTTATTCATAGCTTTCACTTACCAATTCTTCCAGGAGAAAGATTATTTGATTGATTTCCATCCTAAAAGGTAATCTATCTTAGGAATTTCAACTATGTCTCCTGGCTTTGTATTCCCAATTCCCAGCATGTATTTGATAAGTGCAAAAGAAGAAACAATCTCATGTCATATTCGTGAGTTTGTGAACTGGTCCCAGAAGCAATCTATGTGTTACTATGTGTAAAAACATGTGATCATGTGATCAAACATATGTGTTGTAGGAAATCAGACATCAACTTCTGTGAGGAAAGCGGCCATTTGGTTTCCTGGACTCTGTAGATGCAGAAGTTAAGTTCCTGGCACCTGGTAGGCCCTGAATAAATATTTCTGTAATGATAGAAGTGAGTGTTAGAGCTCGTGTTGAACAATAGAGAAATTTGGCATGCGTCATTAGTCAGGACAACTTGAATGTTCTGAGAAGCTGGAGAAATTACCTAACTTGTCTAAAATTTGTGTATAAGTTAAAATAGGGCCTCGAATAGTGCCTACCTTATAGAATTGTGGTGGAGATGAAAGAATTGAAGTATGCAAAGTGTTTAGCACAATGTTTAGCAAAAAGTAAGGACTCAATAAAAGTCGTAACTGCTGCTCCTGCTTCTGCTGCCATTACTAGCATTATGTCTGTAATGGTTCAGAGTAAAGATCTGTGGTTTGGGTTTTTGTAGGATGAAATCCACTGGGTAATGCTAGGCTATGCTGCAGTAATGAATTTATCTCTGAAATATTAATCATGTAACTTAAAACAGCGTATTTCTTGTACATGTGGGTACGGTGCAAAGCAGGTGAAACTCCTGGGTAGCCATAAAAACAGCTATTAGGCATTCTGTTTTCTGGTGTCACCACCTTGCTGCATGGCCTATGTAGTGTGACAGGTGAAGAGAATTAGAAGATCATTCAGGGACTTTTAAAAGCCTGAATCTGGAAGTGGCATACAGCACTTCTGCTCATATTTCACTCACTAAAACCAGTTCAAATGTTTCTCCCTTAATGTAAAGGGAATGACAAGTGCATTCTCTTACGCACCTGGGAGGAGGCCTGGTTGTGGGTGAGCTTCATCAATCTCGTCCACACAGGCTATACTATTACGCAGACGTCATCAATTGACCACATAGGAATTGGTGATGAATGACTGTATCTAGTATCTTATAAACATGTATGAATGATTTTGATTACTATTCCAACTGTTTCATGAAAACTTGTCTGACCTTCAGGGCTAAAGCTTTAAATATTTTATTAATATGACTAAATTTAATTTTAAGTTGATTGACATCATAATTTTCTATACGGGGCTGTCACATTTTTGTAGATTGAGCAATGAAGCACTAAGTGTCTGGGGACTCACTTTCATACAGATTGACCTTTCTAGTATCCATTCTCACTTTTTAGCCTCTGCATGTAATTTACTTACTTGCCAAATTATTGATGCATTTAAAAATATTTTTCCATATTTATCCATCCAGAATTATTAGTTATTTTCCATGGAAAGGGTATTGAATCCACTATATTTCTTTTTTTTTCCTTTTTTTTTATTGTTGGGGATTCATTGAGGGTCCAAG